>PVHP010005493.1:0-64495 GCA_004024765.1 Zapus hudsonius
TGGTGTCACTGGGTATTATAATCTTATGGGACTAATGTTGTGCACATTGCCTGTAATCAACTAAAGTGATATTCTTATGTGGTAGATGTCTGTACTTAAACATTAACACATATACACAAGCACATCAAATAATCATTTCTCTGTTAACATGGTCTCCATACTATGTTGTAACCAATGTAGTCATCTCTTAATGTTTGCTGTACATATGGGTTTACTGTGTCAAGCACTAATCTAACTACTCTTCATTATCAAGCCATTTGACCCTCATGTCAACTGCTAGTGCTGCTATTTTGCTTTTCAAATGACAATGCTGGGGTCTGCAATAGTTAACCATTGAGGTCACTTGCCCACATTCTGTCTAGGAAGGGATGCTGCCTGATCTGAACCCCAGGCAGGCTGACTTGAGCACCGGCTTTCTTGATTTTGTTTATTATTATTTTATTTATTTTAATTTTGCAGTTATGGATGTATAATCATGGCCTTGGGCATTGTTAACACACACTGCACCACTGAGCTATACTCCCAGCCCAAACACAGGCTTTTGTCTTCAGATAGGGGCTCTCTATGTAAGTCTGGTTGGCCTGAACCTTGAAATGTTGACCAGGCTTGCCTCAAACTTGATGCAATTCTGCTTCTACCTTCCAAGTGCTGATATTACAGAGGTATGTCGCCAAACCTAGCTTCCAAGAACAGGCCGTCTTGCTCATAATACTCTTACCTTTCAACTTGTATTTTTGACATATTTATATAATCTGATATGAATATCTTTTCTTATTGGTCACTGGTTCATATACAGAAATTGCACTGGAGAAGCGAAAGAACTTAAATCATAAGTCGGAAATACTATTCATGTCCTCTGAAGAACAAATGGCTGGTGGTGAGAAGAGCTGACTTCCACTGAGTCCTACTGACAGATAGTCTGTGCCTCTGCTCTCTTGAACAATGTCTGCAGCCTCAGTTCCCTCAGCTGCACTAGATGATTTTAACGGTTGCATAATGCCCTACAAAATGTGTACCTGTAACGTGTTTGCTGCATGACAAATAGGTTCCTTCCAGCTGCAAGGACATCTTATGTGTTTGTGCCAAGCTCATTACATGAAAGAACAAGCATGGTAAATGTCTCTACTTTGTTTCCCTAGTCTTCTACACGTTTCTGTTCTCATCCACGGTGTATACAAACCATTTCTCCACACCGTTAATAACACAGGATAGTAACAAACTTACCGAGTCTCCTTGTTTTCATTTGGGATTCCATTGGGCTGACATTCTGCATTTTTCTGGGTCATTATAAACAACATTCATTTATTTTTTTCCACAAAATATCTGTGTCTGATATTTTTTGCATCAAGTTTACTTGAAAATTTCTCAATGATTTATGCCCCTTGTAGGATAACTTACTTGTAGTTAAACTATGTCCCAGCTTTATCTCTAATTTTTATGATATTTTTATATCTTTAATTTTTAAAATGTGGTTAGGTGATCCATCTTTTGCATGATTCCTAGGGAGTATTTGCATGTAACTTCACATGTTTTCCACAGTAGCACAGGGGGTGGATACTTTTTATTGTAACATTTCACCTAGCAGCCTGTCCAAACTCGCCCAAGGCTCCGCCCAGATCCGGGGCGGGGCCGCCCCCGCCTCCACCTCCGCCCATCTCGCGGTGGGCGGGGCCGTTCGAGGACGCGGACCAATCGGGGCTCGGGGGCGTGACCGCGCGCTCCGCGCTCCGCCCAGGGCTCGGTTCCGGCTCGCAGACCCCGCGCCGCGCGCAGAGCCGACCCGGCGCGGCAAGAGATGGACCTGGCTTGGGCCACGCAGGAGGGCGAGGCGGTGGCCCAGAAGGTGCTCCAGTACCGGCGGGACGCGTCCGGATGGAAGACGTGTCGGGAAGGCGTGAGTGAGGGGCTGGGCGGGGAAAGACCTGGAGACTATGCTCCCCAGGGCTCGGGGACCCCCAGCCTCCTCCTCTCCCCGGGATTTCTGCACCCCATTCCTCAGAGTTGGTTGATTCCACTGAGGGCGGCGTCCTTACTAAATTCCAAGCCTGGTGCGATCACAGGGATTCCCGGAGGTCTCTGGCCCTTGCATTTCAGGACCCAGGCAAGGTCACCTGGCTGGGAGGTGCTTAGGATTGGACCTGAAGCGCGGGGCGCTCGCTTTCCCTCCATTGATTATTGCCGGAGTCGCCCTGTTTCGTCCCAGAGGGCGCCACGAGAACAGTTTTCTGTCCTTGATGCTTTCGGTTTAAGTTGCTTGAGGCCACAAAATGCTTGGTGGCTTTTAAGTGATTGGAGAGCTTGTCACAGTTCTTGAGTGAGCCGGCTCAGATCTCTCCATCACTTGCTGTGGTGGCAGCTCCGTCCAGGCTGAGTCTCAGCTCTGCCAGGAAGGAGTTAGATGACCTTGGGGAATCATTTCTTGAGGTCCCCGAGTCTTCTACAGGACAGGGGAGCTCTAAAATTCTACGATTCTGTGCCTTTTGACAGAATGGAGTTTCAATTTCCTGGAGACCATCTGTGGAGTTTCCAGGGAACCTGTAAGTGCACGCCTCCATCGAAGCTTGGCAGAGATGTGGCTCCCTTCCTGGTGTCTGGGCTTACCTCCTGATAGATTCCAGTCCACCCTGGCCCCCTGGGATCAGGCGGCTAATCAAATCCTTTCCAGCAAACCGTATTCTATGAAAGCTTAGTACCTGTTTCTGCTGGCCAGAGGGGAGGTGGGCTAACACGTTTAAGCCTTCTCTGCCAGCCAGTCTCAGAGCTGTGACACGCGTGTCATGGTTCACCCTCCTGTCCTTAAATTGAATCCCAAGACAAACAAGTTTGATTGATGCCTTGGGGTCAAATTCCTTTCTGTGCTCCAGGTACCGTGGAGAAGGGATTCTGTGTGGTACACCAGAGGAGGTGTGGAACTGTATAAAGCCAGTAGCCGGGGGCCTACGTGAAAAGTGGGATGAGAATGTGACAAGTTTTGAAATTCTCCAAAGCATCACGGATGTAAGTTTCCCCAGGCACAGTATTGACGATGTCTAGTTCGTCCTGCTACAATACTCTGACCCTAGCCCCTCTGGAGCAGCCCTTGACACTACTAAGAAAAGTACCTTGCACACCAGGCTGTCTGCTGCTTGTCATGCCTTGGCCCAGGTAGGAAACAGTGTGACTCTGAGAGGCCAAAAAGCCCTTAAAGCCAAGGGCCTTTAATCCCAACACTTGAGAGGCAGAGGTAGGAGGATTGCTATGAGTTCAAGGCCAGCCTGGGACTACAGGGTGAGATCCAGATCTGGGCTACAGTGAGACTCTACCTTCTAAAAACAAAACAAAACAGCCAAGGGGCCTTAGATGACCAAGCTGATGCGGAAGCACAGAGGAAGGCTGGGCTTCCCAATACTGAAGCACAACGTGAATTTGGCTGGTCAGTTCTAGTTTGAAGTGCTGCCTTTGAATGGAGAAATCTGGGCTTCCATAGCTCAGATGTTAATGAGCCTGCCTAGGGTCTGCTGTCACTTTTTCGATCCATCTTGCCTCATACTGATTTAGAAGTTAAGAAACACAAAGTAAGCAAAGGATTGCATGGCACCAGGATTTTGACATCTGTGGCCTGCCTGGCACCCTCCTGGTGTTTATGCAGGTGGCATTGTGAAATTCTGGGCATTGGTTTCCAGGTGGCCAATCTGTGGGAGCCAGGTATTTTTACCCTGACCGAGAATCCACATTTCAGTCCAGTTTATTTTGTTCATGGGAGTTAATATCTGGGTTTCTTGATGGATGGGGCATATATCCCTGGGAGGAAAAGGGGATTTTATATCTTTACCATTCAAAGATGGAATGAAATCACAGTGTTCTATTTCAGTTTTTATCTCTTTGATAATGTAAGAAAGAGGAAGAGAGAATCTCGGCAGGCACTGATGGGCCTTTGACACTGTTAACTTGCTGATCTCCCTGACTATGAAACCCATAGCTAGTTTCAACTGAATTACAATCCTTTGTGCATATAATTTGCATTTGCTTTTAATGTCTGGTAAGTGATTCCTGTTAGCATTTCCAATTGTTAAATAGCTTATTTAAAAAAAAAAAAAAACAGTTGGCCTAAGGTTTAGAAGTGAGCACATTTGGAAAACATCTTATTTTATTTTTTTTGGGGGGGGGGTTTCTAGATAGGGTCCTGCTATAGCCCAGGCTGACTTGGAACTCACTATGTAGTCTCAGGGTGGCCTCGAACTCACAGCAATCCTCCTACCGCTGCTTCCTGAGTGCTGGGTGTGTGCCACCAGGCCCAGCTTGGAGAATAATTTTAAGATAATATTCTGTTTTTATGGGATAGCTAACACCATAGCTAGCAGAAAGATAAAATTAAGATAGTGTGCGAATAATTGTATACAAATGGGTTAAGTTGAGCAACTTGAGGTACCCTTTACAGGAGTAACAGGAAGACCTTGGTGAGGTATAGCTCGGTGGGAGAGTATTTGACTGCAGAAGAACCTTGCATAGAATTTCCTTGAAGCAAAAGTGGCTGCATCTCTTTAGCACATTTTCCCTTTCTTTGTCTTCAACACAGCCAGTGAGAATAAAAGAATGAACTTCTAGGACATTAATAGGCTGATACCTGAACAGTCATAATGGCGATTATGTAATGAATGTTGTCAGTTAGTGGACACTTTGGCTCAGAGCATTCTCACTTGAACCCGGGGAGGAGACAGTCTGGCAGAGGTAAAGAGATGTGCCCAAATTGCACATAGGCAAGTGGGCTACAATGCCACCTCCCCAAGGGCACTGAGAACCCCTTTGTAACTCATCACCATTCATCCCTCATCACTACTTTGTAAGCACCTCATGTTCTTTCCCAGAATGCTGTGTGCTCACCTGGGCCAGGTTTTGCTTTAGTGCTACTTGCTTCTTCATCAGCTTGCCAGTAAGTAGCCTTGAGTGGATGGTGCTGGCAGGGACTTCTGGGTAGTCTGGGTGGTCCCCGAGCACGTCTGCTTCCCTGTGTGGTACTGCTGCTCCAGGCACCACAAGACTCCCAGCATGCATCTCCCCGAAGGCAGGGCCAGGGTCAGCCCAGAGCAGCTCCATGCCCTCTATCTGACAACAGTTAGCTGGTACAAAAGAGTCCTCCAACTTTTTGCATGCATGCCTCAAACAGATCTGTGAGAAATGGTACCTCATTCCTGCAAACTTGACATCTGACATTCTGTTGACAGCTAAATTTTCATACATCACCTCTCTGACACATAATAAATTTTGAACAAAGCAATGACATCATTCTTTCAGATGTATTTAAATAACATTATGGGTTTTCAGTTATTGCCTCCCATTTATAAAATAACTCACACATGTAATTCCAACTTCCAGGATGTAGAAGCAGGAGGATCAAGAGGTTGAGGTCAACCTAGACAACACAGTGAGTGTGACGCTAATGGCAGGATCTTGACTCACACAGCAAAAACAGAAACAAGCAAATAATGACCAAAAAAAGTATGGCTGGAGAGATAGCTGAGTGGTAGAGTACTTGCATACCATGTCTGAGTTCCTGGGTTCAGTCCTCCCCCCACACAAAGTAAATTTTTCATAGTCAAAATTGTATGCAATTATTTCCCTTAAGTTCAAATGTCTTAACATAATGCATATAATCCTTTTCCTTTGCTCAAATGTCCTAACATAATGCATCTCTTCTCTTGGAAGTTGTCTTTCATTATAGATGTGCATATAAAATGATATTAGTTTTTTTCAAAATCATGTATTTTTTGACCATAAGACTATTTTTTTTAAAAAATGAATTGAAGTATGACTGTAATTTATTAAGATAGCATAATAACATTAGAAATTTGGATGGAACTTATTAAGCACTTATTAAACTTATTAAACACAAAGGGAAAAATTTCAGTATCTCTGCATGAGATGAATGGGAATTCTTTGTTCTTTTAATTCATAACTTCCTGTAAAGATGTGACTTGTCAAGAAAAATGAACTTTCAGCAAACATTAGGCCCAAAAGGAGGGCAAGCCTGGCCTTCTGGTTAGCTCTGACTTCCTGCAAGGTCGGGGGTGAAGCAGTGAGATGTGGGTGCTCCCTTGCAGCTGGCTTTCCTCAGTGTGATTTGGACAATTCTCAAGAATCCTAAATCTGAAACTGGTAGATGACAGGTAAAGGATGCGAGGATGAGGCAGGGGCCGGGCGCGAGTTTGTTGTACCTGTGACATGCACTGCTGTCTTCAGCATTTCTCACCAGTGGACTCTTCAGACACCAGCCCTCAGGACTGTATCTGGGAGCAGGAACCAGGAGTAGGGACATGACAACAAAGAAAGAATGGTCACTTCCTCCATTCCTTCTGCAGAATACTAGAATTTAGAAATGACAACATTTCCGAGTTTCTTGGAGTATTGCACTAGGTTGTTACACCACTGGAGCATCCTGGAGTCTGCTTTTGAGAGGGAGAAAAGTGACATTCTCGCCTCAGTGTGCAGCACTGGGTCAGCATTGCAGCGGCATCCCTGGCACTCCGGGGCATCTTACACTCTGGGGCAGTCCCCCTTGCAAATGCACTCTGTTCCCATGAGGGTATTTTCAGAAGGACTTGGAGATGAGCCTCCATGTACCCACTGGAAGTATTTGAGTGCCCAGGCTTCCATCGGGGGTCCTTGTGCTTGTAGTTTATCACCCTGCCATCCGTGCTTCTCATGTCTCAGGCCTTGGGTGTGGGTGTGGCCGGAAGAGGTTGTCACCATCAGACCTGAGTCACATTTTTGTTGGCAGACACTGTGTGTAAGCAGAACCTGCACCCCCTCAGCTGCCATGAAGCTCATTTCTCCCCGGGACTTTGTAGACTTGGTGCTGGTGAAGAAGTATGAAAATGGCACCATCAGTTCCAATGGTGAGTGATGACAGGTGCTTCCTGGATGCCTAAGGTGCTGGGCTGTGTCCTCAAAGGAAGCTGGGCGGCTGGGAACCACCAGGAAGTTCACATGCTCTGTTCTCTCCCCTTATTAAGGGATTCTGTGCGCTGCAGGTGTGAGCTGAGCGGACCATAGCCTGTGACTTTATTAGTCCTAGATTTTGTCAGCCCCCCCCCCTTTTATTTGGCTTTTGGGCTTTTCGAGGTAGGGTCTCATTCTAGCCCAGGCTGACCTGGAATTCACTATGTAGTCTCAGGGTGGCCTTGAACCCACGGCAATCCTCCTACCTCTGCCTTCTGAGTGCTGGGATTAAAGGTGTACGCCACCATGGCCGGCTGAGCACCCCTTATTGTTCCTGCTGAGTTCAGAGTTTGTGCAGTTGAATGTCACAAAATGCCCATGTGTGGTGATGTGCTGAGTCTATGGGAACATTCAGAGAGGGTATTCAGACCTTTCCTGCCCAGCAGAAAACTGAGCTGCCACAGTTCCTCTGCATCTACCCTCACCTCTGCAGGCTGAGATTTAAAGGGACATCTTCCTAATCTCACTCTGAGATTTGCATTCTGGAATGTTCTTTCCTTTAAAATTCTTACAGGCTTGGAGAAACTTTGTATGAGCCCCCTTGGGCTCCAGGCACCCAGTGCTTCTTCAGCCTGAATGTCTGAGCTCACTGGCCTTCTAAATGTCTTCCAGCTACCCATGTGGAACATCCGCTGTGTCCCCCGAAGCCAGGTTTTGTGAGAGGATTTAACCATCCATGCGGGTGCTTCTGTGAACCTCTGCCAGGGTAAGGATAGATGGGGGGAGAGGGGAAGGACCCTATCTCAGACCTAACAGAACATCATAGTGGACTCAGAAATCAGGTCTTTGATTATGGTCCCCAAGAACCATGCTAGTATTAAAAACACTGCCACCCACGTGCGCTCGGCACACATGATTCCTGGAAAATTTGTGGGAAGGTGTAATGATGCAAGTCTTCTCCCCTACAAGGCAGGTCAGACAAATGTCCCAGTCCCATGTAGCAAATGAGGAACCTGAGGCTCATGGAGGTTAAGATGTGTCCAAGGTTAAAGGCTAGGAGGCCAGCAGAGCAGGGCCCTAGGTCCAGGGCTCTTCCACATTCTCTGGGCACCACTCACCAGGCTGGAGCAGCTGGGGGGCAGATGTCCACAAGGAATAGGACAGAGGTTGTGCTCAAGGACAGTTTAGGGGCCACGAGTTGAATTAGCCTCAGAACTGAGCTCAGCATCCCTCACCCCTTAAGATTCATCTTCCATGGCCAGGGCTTTGCCAGGAGTTCTCTAGGTAATAAATTTCCTGCTGGTAACTAGTTTATTGTGGGAACTGTCCAAGTTGGCAATGAGAGATTGCACCTGCAGGTGTGTCTTAGTGTTTCCTGCAGACAGTGGGAGGGGAAGGTCTCATGCAGCCCCAAGAGGCTGACCTTGGTACCTAGGATTTTACTAAAAGCCAGACTGAACGTCCCTGTGGAACACTGTGCTTAGTTTTTCAAACATCTTTTTTGGAAGGCTTTTCTTAAACATCACAAAGCTTCCTGAGTTTGACATAGCCATGCTTTAGCGCACGCGTGCACACACATGCACACACAACACACACACACACCCCATTATGGTCCCTCAGTATAGAGGAATTCCACAGTCTTGACCCAGTACACTACCTTCAGCCTCATTCTCTGTCTCCCCTGTGGTGTCAGGTACTGGGACTCATCAGGGAGTGCAGAGCTCCTTCTTGGAGTGGAATCCCCTGCCTGTCTTTCCTAAGGGAAGCACATTGTTTGAGCATCAAGCCAGGTGACAGCGGTGATGGCACAGGTTCTACAGAAGAAGTGGGTGGGCCACACAGGTTCAGTAACTTACCCAAAGTCACAGAGCCAACAAGTGATAAAAGTGAAGCCTAAACCCAGTCATTGGCTTTCAAATCTGTGTGAGCTACTGCTGTGTGTGCAGCAAGCATGCCTTGTGTGGGAAATCCTCAGCATATGTCCCCCGCCTGCTCTGAGGGCAGCAGGCAATGCCTCTAAGCCACCTTTGAGCCCTTCCCCAAGTGGCCTGCCTCTCCTGTGGTGCTCGCCACCAAGCCCAGGGGGCTCCCCAGAGGAAACCATGGTCCTTGACTAGGCTTTCTCACCTGCTCGTGTTTGCAAACCACAGAGGACACAGCTGTAGCTGAGACATGATGAGAACTGCCCTTAGCCCAGGAGAGGAGGTCTGGGGTGGTAAGGTAGGGACAGGATGGGATGGGAGGCTCCCACCCTCAGAGCTCACCATCTTCAGTGAGTAGAACAAGAATGCAGGAGAAAAGCCACAGCTCTCCCAAATTATGTCTGCTTTCCCTGTCTCTCTCTGGGCCTTGGTTGCTGTCTACAGCTAGCAGAGAGGGATTCTAGAGGGTCCCCGGTTCCAGCTCTTTAACCTATGTATCAGGGAGCCTCTCTGGTGAGCAGGCTCCATGCTGTGTGGAGTTTCTGATGAGACCGAGGCCATGAACCATGCCATTCAAATCAAATGTCCCTTCTTTTCTACAAAGCCTGGCAACTGAGGAATTTGTGACAGTGAAGACCCCTCCAGGCTCCTGTTTATTTGTGTCCCACCTTCTTCTTATATCCCTTGCATGCTCGGATTTTGGCTGGTGGTTAACCCTCTTGTTACTGCTGTGCTAAGTCATGCCTCCAGTAGGCTGGACCCTGCCTCTGGGCTTCCACCACCTTGGCTAAAGGCTCTTCACACACACACACACACACACACACACACACACACACACACACACACAGAGTTATGTGCTAGTCCTGTAAAACAGCAGAGCTATTTAGGTATAAGGCTCCATTACACCCTTAAATATAATTGAGGACCTCACAAGACTCTTGTCCATATAGATTGTAACTACCATCATGTAGTATATTTGAATTGAGATTGGGCATTTTCTATAAATAATTCTACTTATAAGTAGTAACTTATGCATTATGTGTTAATATTTTATGAAGAATAGTTAACTTTTCCAAACAAAAATATACTGAAAAGAGCAGTGCTATTTGCCATTTTTGCAAATCCCTTTCATGTAGGTCATAGTAAATGCTCACATCTGTTTCTGCATGTTTCCCTCTGGGGAGCCTTGGGCTTGATGGGGGAGAATCATAGGAGAGGCAGGCCATGTGGTGGGGGGCGGCTCAAAGGTGGTCACTGAAAACTCAACCACAGCCAGTGTTTTCGACCATGCTCCCCAAACATACCTGACATCAAAAACTCCGTGTGCTCCTGAGGAAGTGAAAGGGGGCAGATCACATCTTTTTTTTTTAAATATATTTTTATTTATTTACAGAAAGAAAGAAAGAAAGGGAGGGAGGGAGGGAGAAGGAGAGAGAAAGAGAAACAGAGAGACAGAGAACAAGTTTTCAGGGCTTCTTGCTTTTGCAATTAAACTCCAGATGGATGTGCCACTTTGTGCATCAAGCTTTACCTGGGTACCGGGGAATCAGACCCAGAATGGCAGGCTTCACAAGCAAGCACCCTTAATTTCTGAGCCATCTCCCTAGCCTCTGTGATATTTCTATCAAACACGTGAATGTGTGATATTATGTGGGTTGGGGACCATGCTTTACGAGTACTTTTGCTGCTGAGCCATCTCTCAAGCCCCTGGGCTTCTTTGAAGAAATGGATTTTATTCCTCAAGCTCTCGTCATCTTCTCAAAGCAATAAATCTTAACCTTGGGGGTTAGGCTTCCAACATATGATTTTGGGAGAACATAGTCACAAAATCATACTTATCTTTTGTTTTCTCTCTAGATGATGAGGATTGAACTTAGTCAGGGCCTTCCCAAGAGGAATTTTTTTCTTAAATTTTCAGCTAAGAATCCAATATCTAGCAAGCTAATAAAGACTAATAATCCAATTTTTAAATAGGTAAGAGATCTGAACAGACTTTTTTTCTCCAAAGATATGCAAGTGCCCAATAAGCATGTGAAAACTGCCTCAACGTCATTAGTTGTCAGGGCTACACAAAGCAGAACACAATGAGGTACTGCTGTATAGCATAGGGTGGTAAGACAGTGCTGTGAGAATGTGGAGAAACTGGTACCCTTATACACTGCTTGTGAACATCCAGACAGAAGAGATGCTTTGGAAAACAAGCTTGTATATTCATACACAGTCAATCATAGAGTTACTTTGTGACCCACCCATTTTACTGTTGGGTCCATTCCTAAGGGCTATTGTCTGCACTGGGTATGCAGCCTAGCAGAGCACTTAGTTAGCTAGCAAGCAGATCACGTCTTTATGGTGGCATCCTCTTGACTTTCCTGATCCCTGAGAGCCCAAGATGCCCTGGGAATCCCTAACCCTTTTGTTTGATATCCACATTCATCCCGCCCAGAGCAAACTCACCACTGTGTTTGCACAAGCTACCGTCCTGAATTAGTAGGTCCAAGGGGCCCCTGGGTGCTGAGGCTAGAGTAGGATTTGGATACAATCTCTGTGCCCTGGTCCCTTCTGCCAGGGCAGTTTGTTGTACCAGATGCCTCTGAGTGCACACCTAATTCAGCTCTGCTGTCCTTTCTCAGGGAGCCCAACAAGACCAACCTGGTCACGTACTTCCAGACGGATCTTAGTGGCTACCTCCCGCAGAATGTGGTGGACTCCTTCTTCCCACGCAGCATGGCTGGGTTTTACGCCAACCTTCAGAAGGCAGTGAGGAAATTCCATAACTGAGGCTGTCACTTATTGGCAAGGAACACCCATGACCCGTCAGGAACTCTGGTTGTTGAACCCTGGAGAACGTGAAGGAGCTGCTGTGGCCCTTTGGGTGCCACAGTGGACAGCAAGCCTCAGAGTGCCAGCCAGAGCAGCATCCACCCCTCCTCCACTTCCCACTCAGGTTTGGCATGGGCAGATCTGTCTGTCTGCCTGGCAGGGCAGACTCAGCTGTGGCCACCTGACAAGAACTCGGCTCAGGCCCTGTGGTCCAGATTCCTGTGTGCTGTCCTAGAGAACCATCATCAGTCCTGGTCACCGTCCTGCCACCTCCGGCCTCGGCCACAGACACCCTGTATTTTTTCTGATACGGTTTCTGTACATGTTTTTTACACTGCACAAGAATTTTCCCCCTTACAAAGATGTCATCTTGGAACATGATGGTTTAAATCACAGAATAAGCCTTAAGGAAAAACGCTTCCCATCTTCCTTTCATTGTACCTTTTTTCTTGTCTTCTTTCCCCTGTGTATTAACTTTCATGTCTCCATGAAACAAGAATGAATCTGTCCCAGCCAGATGGCATTCTTAGGGGTGGGATTTCTCCTCGTGAGTGGTTCTAAATGGAGCCACCTGCTGCTCCATGCTGAGGGGTTGGAGAGAAGAACCTCCATTCCCCTGGGCCTCC
The DNA here is from genome assembly GCA_004024765.1 of Zapus hudsonius. Classification (NCBI taxonomy): domain Eukaryota; kingdom Metazoa; phylum Chordata; class Mammalia; order Rodentia; family Dipodidae; genus Zapus; species Zapus hudsonius. The sequence goes on from PVHP010005493.1 coordinate 12,284, forward strand.
GGGTCATGGGGCTGAGGCAGAAGTGCTCTGGCTTTCAGACCTTATCATGCCATGCTGCCATTGGGAAGGACAGAAGAGTAGGCCTCCCCCTAGTGGACCTGAATACGGTCCACTGACCCTCTTCCCCCACCATCCCCCTCACACACATACTTTTACAGGACTCCATAAACCTGTAGTGCCCATGCCCACCCTGTCCATCAGAGCCTGGGAGAAGCTTGGCAGGAATTGGCATGTGATTTCCTTTCCCTCTTTCCAATCAAGGCTACAGCCAGAGAGGTCCTCCAGCATCCCTGGCAATGACTGTGATGTGTGCCACACCCCACCACTGGCCCCTCTAGTGAGGTGTGTGTCCAGAGGCCTTTCATGCAGCGGCTGTTCCGGTTACATGGCCTGTGCAGGAAACATTCCACAGCATCTCTGTTCCCTCCTGTGATCGTAGCATATCGCCCCACCTTGGAGGCCGACAGTGACTCTCCTGAGTGCTGCCATATGAGCAAGGCTTCACAACGGAGCAGCTCAGTGTTGAGTCAGGAAAACACTCACTCTATTAACTATGGATTCTATCCATGTCACTGAGATAGTTTTCTTGTCTCAGTGAAACATTTGCTTCTCTTTTGTTCATTCACATAGGTACTTAGCAGCTCTCGATTCTGCCACGCACACTTATGTATCCACTCCAAGTAAGAGTTGACCTCTTTCCTGAGTCTAGCCTATCCTTGGGGTATCAGCCAGGGTGAACTTCCCTTAAGCGGGTGGTCTTACCAAGATGGGGCCACCTGTGTAGCCCTGTCTAGATGGTGGAAGACCAGCAGCTCTTTGGAGTCCATTGGACACATAAGACACTTGCTCTGTTCTCACCGGCATCTTGTGGTACAAGTTAAGCTGATGTGAACCCTAGGTAAGGAGTCAGAAAAAGTATGTCTGCTTTGACAACAGAAAATCTAGAGGTCTGAGGCAAAACCCTGTTGCTGAAGAAACCACAGAATGCCATCGATCAGTATCCAGAGACCCTTCGAGGTCTGGAATGGTATCCAACCCCCAGATGGCAGTTAATGAAGTGCTGGAAGGCACTGCATAAGCTGCCAGGGGAAGCTGGTCAACAACAACTGGAGCAAACAGACCACTGACATGAAACACAGTCTGCAGCCATGAGTAGGCTGACCACACACCTCCTACTGGGAGAGAATAGCGAACCAAGAAAGGAGCACTTGTGCAATGGAGGAGCTTGGGCCTGGGGGAGATAATCAACAGCTTTTAAATTCGGCCAAATTTTCCACTTAGTGAGGGGAAGCCCTTGTCTGGAACTGGGGATTCAGGGAGATAGGCACCAGATCCCATACTCTTGAGCTCACAAGAAAAGATGCGATATGGGAGCAATTGACGGGGAGGCTACTAAAAATAGAATCTAGGTAATCCAGAATTGTGTATATTTGTTAACCTACACTGATCTCACTCTCCGATGGAGATTGTGTTTGTATTTTTCAGGATGCAGCGAGAGAGCTGTGGCCCATCTAACCCTACCAACCGACCATAGGCTGATAGCTGAGATCCTGGCAAGAGATGAGCCACCACAGTCATATCGTGGAGGATCCATATGGAACCCCACAGAGAATGATGGGATGAACAAGGGACCCACAGCCACAGTCATTCAATCAACATAGGATAAGCCAGTGAGACAGAAACCAACGATTTTCGACACAAAGACCCCTAAGCTCACAAGATTAAAGCAGCCTTAATACTCACCCAACACGACTCAGGGAACTGAGCGGAAGAGGGGGCGGAAAGATTGTGAGAGCCATGGTGGGGGAGATTATCAGAGGCATGGTACCCCTCAGTAACAACACACTTGGGCCAGGAGAACCGGGCTGAATACTAGGCTATCCATGGTCCCCTGCCCCAAGGACTGATCCAGACGGCCCACAGAGGAGGATATCCAGCTGATTGGGGATGGGGGAACTGGAGATAACAACTCATTGTTTGCCCACTAAATAATGTAACTCATTATGGACAATTATATATATATATATAAAATTTAAAAAAGAAAGAAAATCTAGAGGCCTGAGTACCCATCCCTGTGTGATGAGCTTCTTGAGTTTGGCACAAGTTCAATGCCAGACTTAGTAAGGTGCTGCAAAGCAGAGAGCCAGGGCTGCCCAAAGAGGTCCTAGTGTGGATTCTTCATGGATAGTCAAGCCATGATGTTTGTGGTTTTGGAAGATGGCTGGAAATATCATTTGCATTGGAACTGGTTGTATCTCTCATACCAGTGTCGTTTGCAAAGACGTTGGCTGAGGAAGTGACACCTCAGATATAAGTCCTTGTGTGATGGAGCACAAACAATGAATTTTTGTTTTAAGACACTTGGCCATTCCTGCTTGGCCTAAAGACAGGAATTTGGACAGTGGGGTGTCCTCTGTTGTCCTCGCTCAGCTGAAGGTGGGTGATACTAGAACATTATGTAGTCACTTTGAGTCTTCCTGCTGACTGATACCAAGTGTTCTCTCCCTAAATATTTATCAGGGAAACCCTTCATACAGGCAGGAAGAGCAGCAGGTGAGCATGGGCTCACCTGAATCTATAGTCCCCATATCACCCTCTGTCACATCGACTCCATTGTCTCCTCTCCCAAGGTGTGTCTAAGGCCCATCAGGCTATGCTGGTTCCTGTCTTCGCCTTCCTTTCTCCTTCCCAGAGCTGGTCCAGATCCACCCCTTGGTTGCTTGCTAAGTCGTAAAACGATGGCTGGTTACATGAGGTGGTATTGTGCACAAGAGGTGAAACTGCACCGGCCACAATGTACTCTCTGCATTGTGAGGTTCCTTGCTGCCCTGGGGAGGGTTCTGGTAGGGGGTGGCATGGATGTTTTATTGAGTCACACCTTTCATTGTTAGATCTAATTTTCCTTCAGTGTTCCGAAGTAAATCTAAAGGGTTGGCATAGCTGGTTTCTCATTTCCTTATCTATTTGTCTACTACCTGCAGGACAGAGTTTGGAATAGGCTGGAAAAGACCACAAGCCAACACAACTAACATGCCTGTGATTTCTTGGAATGAGTGAAACCGAGCCAGGCTAGAGTCACCAAAGGGCTTAACATGAAGAGAAAGAACCCACCAGGGGGTTCTGATTCTCCCACCAGAACCCAATTGTGACTTCCTACAGATGCTGAAGAAGCTCCCATTGGGAATGGTCTGGGAAGAATGACCTTTGGCGTTGTCTGTGACCCTTGCCTGACCTTCCCCTATGTCCTTCCTTCATGGGAGCAGGTCTGGGAAGGGGCTAAAACCCTGGTTAGACCATACTGGCTGGCTGTGACTAATTCAGAGAGTCACATTGCCTTGTCTGTCTTGATTTGGTGACCAGGTGTGCAGAGATGGTTAAGCCAGGATCCCACTGGCCAAGCATGTTCTTGGAGGTCTTTGCATTCAAAAGCACCTGGGCTTATCTACAAGATCACAGAGGGAAGGACTAAACCTACCTGATCCCACCCTAGCTGGTCAAGTCCATTTACTACCCAGAAGCTCAGTGCCCTGCACTATGTTGGCACAGGATCACCCACAGCAGAAACTGCTGTGACTACTTAAGAATGTCATTTATCATCAAGCACAGTCCTTGGCAATATAACAGGTATGTGAAAGCAAGTTTTATGTTGTGCTCAGCCTTATGCTGGTTCACTTGTGGGCATCCTTGTCCACACCTTGACTCATCTGTATGCCTCTCTTGACTGTCTCTATCACCTGACAACCTCCTTGCTTTAGATCCCATCTCCAAGCCAACCAAAACCAGTTTTGTCAGTGTTCTGCTGACAGACCTATTTTCAAAAACAGCCCTGACAATATTTCTCCTCCCATAAACTCAGACTGGTGGGTGCCATCTCTTGCTAAGAGTCTTGACTTCCGAGACAGAACCCTGAAAAGAGGCAGTTTCCACCTTCTCGGAGAGGTTCACGAGAGCCAGGTGTCACATACCCAGCCATCAGTCAACACCAATGCCGAGGTGTGAGCAGTGACCCCGCCCAGGCTCAAAGTGCTCTAGCTGATGCCAAGTAGGGCAGAAAGGAGCCATTCTCCAAGCCCTGCCCACACTACAGAGTCAGGAAAAACAAAGTTGCTGTTAAGGGGTGGATCTTGCAGTTCTTGTGAAATTGTACAAAGCAGGGTGTGGGCTTCATAGCAAACTGTAATAAGTAGATTTTATTATGGCACCAAAACATAGTCACTAAGCTCTCTATGTACAGTCTACAGTTTGTATCACCCACCCCAGTGTTGTCTGTGTCCTGACGTTTAGGACAACCCTCTTGGTGGGTACTGTCCCAGAAGCAATCATTGGAAGCACACCGAGCTTTCCCCAGCCTGGGTGGGGTGGGCAGCAGAGACCCTGAGAATCAGCAGCTTTGGGAGCTTCATGCTGGTACTTTGTCCTTATCATTGGCACCTGCCTAGAAATCTCCAGCAGCTGTTGTCTTCTTGGTTTGAAGACCTTTCCTTCTGATGACCATAGTGACAGGTCCGTCTGATAATGCTTTGATGACATTCCAGGCCTCAAACCGGGTGAGGCCTTGCACAGAGGTGCCAGCCAGCTGTAAGATTTCGTCACCTGGCTGGACTGTCTCACTCTGTTCCGACCCTGAGAAGAAGAGGAAGATTATGGTCATGAGTTTCACAGGTGACAAGGGAACAGTGAAAGGTTCCTTGTCCCTTTGCTCTCTAAGGAGACAGGACGGCTCAGAAAAGATCAGCCCACCCATCCTTGGGGTGGTTCTAAGGTGAAGTATCTCACACTGGGGGCTTGGAGATTGACCACTGGGCTCAGTTCTCCATGGCCTTGGAATGCTATAGCTCCATCAGGCTCCCAGGTAAGATCTCGGGCAGCTCTATGCCAGAGCCTGCTTAGAGACTTAAACAGTTTCTAGAGGACTCTGTGGAACTGGGTCTTTCCCAAGACCCTGTTCACATTGGGTCTCTGTGATGTCATCAGTATTGAGCAGTCTTCACAGGGCTTTTGTCTCTGATCGGCCTGGGGAATACTTCTCTGACTGCTTGAAAGGACCCAATCCTATAAGGCGCTCGCTCTCATCAAAGCTGCACATAGAAACCAGGCTTTAAGCTGGTGCTCACCCTCGGTAGATGGTGGAGAATACTGCGGAGAACCAGGATACATGAATACATCAAGAATAGAGAGCCAACTGTCTCTCATGAGATGGGTCACCTCCACCTCATTAGAGAGGATGCAGTGACACAAATACTGCTCCCATGGCTAGCCTGACAACCAGGTCCAGAGAGATGGTGACAGACTATATGGTCACTCAAACCCCATCAAAACATAGAGGCTCCAGAGAAAGCAACACTAAACCAGATCTCTATCTTGCCTGCCAAGGCTCAAGGAACATTGCAGAAGATTGTAAGAGCCTTGAGGTGAGTGGGAATAGCCTGAGGCACCATCTGTCCCCCCACCACTGACTGAGGCATCTTGGTCCCCACAAGGAATACCAATAACTTCTCTGAATAGGACCTTTAGCAGAATTGGGGCAGGGATGAGGGAGTCTAAGAGTACAGCCTTTTATTAAATAAAATATCAACAAATAACAATATTAATAATAATAACTAGCCAGCATGGTGGTGTACACCTTTAATCCCAGCACTTGGGAGGCTGAGGACAGTCTGGGGCTGCAGAGTGAGCTCCAGGTCAGCCTGGGCTAGAGTGAGACCCAACCTTGAGAAAACAATCTCTATTTGCATTGAGGGAAAGTCTGTCATTCATTTCACACCTCGGTATCCAGTAGTGAATGGATACAATGAAAACATGGTGACGTGTATCAGTGTTCTGCACCTGCAGCAGCATCACCGTGGGTCATGTGTGGTCCCTTTCCACATGTGTGAAAAGCGGAGCTGCTCCATGGTAGGGCCTGGGTTTGAACCCAGACTTTCTGTCTACAGCATCCACCTCCTGGGGTACCACACTGCCTGGAGTTGGAGGTACATCCCAATGTGAACAAGTGGGTCCAGGATGGTGAAGGAACCTGCCTAGGTTCGTGGCAGAACTAACATTGGAACCTAAGTCTTTCAGCTTTGGACCTCATGTTCATTCCAAATCAATCTTAAGAGCTAAACGCATCTCTCTTGGAATTACAGTTAGCACAGATGTATATGTGCAGGGGTCGGAAGCATGTGCCTCCTCAGTCTACCTAGTGGGTTTACACAGCTGCTTCCTCTAACAGAACCAGCTACAAGGAATCATGAGGACAAAGGGCAGAGCTGAAAGGCCCTTCTAAGTCCCCCGGCACACTTTCATACTCTTTACTCTTACTGGCTGGAAGGCAAGAGTCACCCAGACTCTTAGAGTTAGAGGCAGAGCTGAGGCTAGACCCCAGAGCTTGACTCCTGCCCAGTGCTCTGTCTCCATACTTCATGCCCTGGCCCAGGGGCTTCCAATTCAGGGAGAGCAAGGAATGGGATGGATTCTTGAAATGGCCACAGACCATTCTTTATTATTCACAAGAAAATCCACACAGGAGAAACTATCTTATACTTCAGGCCATGATGAATAAAGACATTAAAGTGGAAACCACAAGCAGAAGTTGATTGGTCCTGGACTAAGGTAAAACCAGCCAGGCTGAGTTAGGCAAGTGCAACGACAGCCTCCAATTTCTCTGATTTTATTGAAAGCCTGGATATTTTCTTTATTATGGATTGATAAGATTAATTTTGATTTTTAAAGATATTGCATTGAAGTGCTCTTGGTCTGATTCAATGCATCTGCTGGCACCTCCTTCCCTCATCTTGGCCCTGACAAGCTGAACCACATATGAGGACACAGTAAAGAGAGGAACGAAGGGGTCATCTGAGCAAGGGGCACAAGGCTGAAAAAGCAGAAGTGAGTCCTCTCAAAGAGAGGCTGGGGTTGTGGGAAAACAGAATGGCCCAGAAGATTTTCAGAAGTTGTCAGGAATCTTCAGCAAATGCTCACAACTAGAGAGAACACAGACAGTCAGATAGATGCACACCTCACCTTTGAAAATCCTGTTGACAGTGAGAGGCTTGTCTCCATGCAGAGAGCCCTTCCCTCCCTCCAGGCTGAAGCCCAGCCCTGCAGACGTCTTCTCCAGGGTCACTGTGCAGATAATGGCATCAGCTGTGGAGGAAAACACAAGGACTTGCTTAGTGACCTGCTCTTCTCTCAGGCCCACTGGCCTGGCTGATGCAGGCTGCTTAACGATGCACGTATGGAAACACAGCCTCACAGTCTCCACAGTAGACCTGGTGAGCTGCTGGGCTATAGATACCTGAGCATCACCGTCGACTTTTGGATCCAAATGTCCAAGGACATTGTGGCCCATGGGGCTCCGCTGAGTTAGGAGAACTTACTCGATTCTACAGAGACATCGCTGGCTGTTGATGCAGATGCTGCAGAATCTGTGGACGAATCCAGGTCATGTGTGACCTCCAGAGTGGGCCTCCTGGTGACAATCACAGCTTGCCTTGGGTCCCGAGCTTGACGGAGGATGGCCAGGGCATCGTTGTGGTTGGCTCCTTTGAGGGACTTGCCATTGATGGAAAGAACCTCATTGCCCTTCTGAATCGTGCCTTCCTGAGAGGCCAGCCCATTTGGAAACACTCTGTGAACCTGAGAAGACATGGAGTCAGGATCTACAAAGCCAAGTCAGCTTTGCAGCTATGTTGGAGGAGGGGCTTGAGCCAGACAGTCAACCAACCCAAGGAGCTTAGGTACAAGGCAACAGAGACTGTGCCTTAGCTCAGAGCTGCTAGTCCAGGGTCTGCATTCCTTCCTTCTCTATCCAGAGCAGAGATCAGCAGCATTGATGGTCAGGTGAGCCCTTGACTGACTGCTACAAAGCCAAATCCAATGGTGATTTCCTGGAAGCACTAATTCAAAATGGATGTTGTAGAATAGGTCTCTAAGATCAAAAATAAAATAAAAACTTGGGGAATACTGGATTAAACCAAAGATTTGAAGGACTAGAGAGATGCCTAGTGGGTAGAGTGCTTGCTCTGCAAGCAGGAGGACCTGAGTTCAGATCCCCAGCATCCATGTGCCCGAAATCCTAGTGCTGGGGAGGCAGCATAGGGACTCACCAGATCTCACTGGCTAGCTAGTCTAGTTGAATCAGTGAACTCCAGGTTCAGTGAGAGACCCTTTGTCAAAGAATAACAGTGGAACACAGTCAAGAAATACTCGTGGCACCTACCTCTAGCCTCCATACACACATGCACACATGCGGTCACACACATATAAACAGATAGATGCAAAACATGGTCTGTTTGAGTAAAGATGTTAGAAACTGTACAAGCCAACAACGTGTATCCTAGATCTCTGAGTAGGCGATGTGATAATGTTGTGATGTCTGAAGTATTTCAGTCAAAACTTTCCAGCTTCTTTCACAGAAAGCATTTGAGATAAACCACCCTAGGCTGCCTGGGCATGTAAAAATATATTGATTTATTTATTTAAGAGAGAGAGGGAGGGAAGGAGAAAGTGAGTATTGGTGTGCCAGGGCCTCCCACTGCAAACACACATTCCAGATGCATGCACCATTTTCTGCACCTGGCTTTATGTGGGCACTGGGGAATCAAACGTGAGCTGTCAGGCTTTGCAAGCAAGTGCCTCTAACCACAGGGCCATCTCTCCAGTCCTGCCTAGGCATTTTTAAGGCTGCTGCCCTAGACTTCCTCTTTCTTTAGCACATCACTTCCCTTTCTCTGTCTCCTTCCACCTTGAGGGTAAGGATGAGAATGAAGAGCATTCACAGACAATGCCCAGGCCACCCCTGGAAACCACCCTGCGCTGGCTCCTCTACTTCTATGATGTGAACAAGGCTCTACAGTTCTCTAAATTATTTTAGGATCAGAAAAATTCTGAATTCTGTTTATTTTTGCTGTGCTGGAAATTGAACCCAGGGCCTTAGGGATGCAAGGTATATGCTCTACCACTGTATATCCCCAGCCCTTCAAAAAAAAAAAATTAGTTATGAGGCAGGGTCTCAATAAGTTTTCCAGGCTGGCCTTGAACTTGTGATCCTCTTGCCTCAGCCTCCAGAGTAGCTGGGTACAGGCATGTACCACAGGCCCAGTAGGAAAAAAAAAAATCTGTTATGTGACCAGATGTGGCTAGGATCCCGTGGCCTTAAGACACAAGCAAGGAGCAGAGCTTCTACTGTGAAACTCAAGTCCCTCCTCTAAAAAGAAAGGAAGCAGAAATGCTGTAAATTGGGGATAGGGAAGAGGAGCATTGGGGAACTGGGGATAACAACTAATTATTTGTTAATTACATGTGTCTCATTATGGATAATAAAATTAGTATAACTAAACAAAAAAGAAATGCTATAAATTCCTCAACACTAGGCGTGGGAGATTAACGTAGGCCAGGTCACTGAAGGCCAGGCATGGGTGTGATCAGTCAGGCTCTGTTTGTTCCCCTTTAAGGGATCTGGAAGGGAATAGGAAGAGAATGCTCTGGGGCAGAGGCTCAGCCCTGTGTGAGGCTGAAGAATCTGGGTGTGGTGGCTCAGATGCACTGAAGAGAAATTGTTGCCCAAGGACAACAAAGAAGGCTCAGAGCACCCCGCCCCCTGCTGTGAGCTGTGAGCTCTGTTCCTCAAGCAGGAAGTGAGCTACATAGTCATAAACCTTTTTGTTACTCCGCTATAGCCTTCTTGGTACTTAATGGTTTTATGTGCTCCTTCGTGGTAGAGTTTATGAAGAAATCAGGGCACTCATTCAGGACTGACTCAGGCCTCGGGTGACCAGCAGCAGTGTGTCAGGTCCCCATTGCCAGGACAATGGTTAAGTTAGATTCTAGCAGATGCTGTAAACTGGATGATTTGTTGTCAGCTGGCCAAAAACATTCAAAAGATCCCAGCACCTCCCACTGTGAGACAGATTAGCTGTGGGTGACAGCATTGAACTCAGCTTTGGTAGCCGCAAACTGACAGGCCACTCACAGCCTGGGCCATGAGAGCTGGGTCAGGCTCAGGTGATTTAAAGCCATGGGCAGAGGACAGTGGACAACTCTGATCAGACTGCCTGGGTCAGGATGATGGGCCCCACAGGGAACGATTTCCAGGGTGTAGTTCTGTTGCCCTCCCCATACTATCTCAGGCTCCAGTAGGTCCTGGGTGAATGAGTGCTGGACCAGAAGCTCTGCAGCCCTGGCTGATCCCTGCGGTGTGGGGTCTGTGAACAGCTGCAGTAACATGTCCCCCTCGCTTCTGAATCCCACAACTTCTAGCCAGCCATCAAGTGAGCTTCTCAGGTGAACAAGAGCAGAAAAGCTCTCCTTTACAAGGCTCTGCTTTCCCAGGGTTCTTTTCTACCCAGGTGAACTAAGCTACCTACTGTGGCAGGTCTTCCCTCTATCCTGGTAACAGCCTTCTAAAAATCCCCTGTGGCCATAAGTCATTCTTGTATAAGTCTCAGTGACCATCAGTCGTATAACTCCAAAGAAAGGTGTGATGCTAAACAAAAGTTGGTCTCAAAGAAAAAGCTGGTCTTAATTTTTAAAGTATTTTCCATGCATCTTCAAAAATACAGTCACTTAGGGCTTCAACTTTGCAACATTCTAATTCTGATGTTTTGGTGTGAATTGTGCACACGCACAAATAGGCAGGTTTTTGAGTTATTTTGGTGCACTGATGTTGGATGCAGAGACCTTCATTTAAAGGCCAATGGCACTGGTTCAATCTGGACGCAATAGGAGACTGTACTGTGCTTCTTGGAAGGGACAGTCCTGAAGACTGTCCTTTACATCGTAGCTTGACCTATGTCCAGTGGCCAGGTATCACACTTCTCTGTTCCCTAGCACAAGGCACCTTCCTGGCAACCCCCCCACTCCTCCACTCTTGCCCCATCACCAAATCTCTTACCGTGATCACCTTGTTTTCTAGATCCGCTCCTCCTGCCAAGCTGAACCCAAGGCCAGCGCCTTCCTCCTTGTGTAAGACCGTGACATGAATGCTGTCTAATTGCTGTGGGTGGAAATGCATACATCACAAGCATTTTACTGCGACAGTGTGAACAGTTTAACCCATGCTTCAACACCACATTAATTTGTTTTATTAAACACTAGCTGAGCCAGTTTTGCCTGGCTTCAGACCCAGTTTCTGTTTCATCATTCAGATTTTAAAGGAAGTACTCCCACCCGACCTGCACTGTTCGGAGCCTAGAAACCTTTCAACCTCGAGGTCAGAGACCGCAAATCAGAGGAAGGGCTGCCTTGAAAGAGGAGGGTCCTCAGTGGAATGGGGATGGGAGGGAGGGAATAAAAGAGGAAAACAGGATGGGAATCTTCATTTGTTAAGGTTCCTAATCAAAACTAAAAATAATGAGGAGGAGGAAGAGAAGAAGAGGAGGAGGAAGAAGAGGAAGAGGAAGGAGAAAGAGGAGAAGCATATGCGAAGCAGCAGCAAGCCCAGCTCTTTTCCTCTCTTGCTCACCCATCACCCCCCACACACACACACACAGACTGGGCTGTGTGCTACAGTTAGCTAGAAACTGCCACCCGCTGGATGTCACAGCTCTAATGTGTCATTGTAGGGCTGTAGGATTTGGACCTAGGGTCCAGGAATCAGTGGCAGTCTGCAGGGTTGGCTGCCCCTCTTCCTTCTCCTTCATGGAAGGGGCCCTGCTGTCATCTGGCTCCACGTGGGCACGCACACTGATTGACGTACACAGCACCTCCCAGCCAGGAGCAGGACCATCTCCCTGCACTTTCCAAATGCAGACAATCCTGTTCTGGTCCAGAGCTAGGGTCCACAGGAGCCAGGGAGAAAACTGGAGTGAGCGAGAGGACAGCATGAGTGATAGGCACACACCTGCTTACCAGCGTCGGCTGCCACAGAGGAAGGCCGACTCAATGCTACCCAGTCATTCCCTTTAATGAAAATGTCAGGCCTGGAGAGATGGCTCAGTGGTTATGGCACTTGCCTGCAAAGCCTAAGGACTAGGGTTCAATTCCCTAGTACCCACATAAAGCCAGATGCACAAAGTGGTGCATGCATCTGGAGTTGGCAGTGGCTGGAGGCCCTGACAGATCTCTCTCTCTCTCTCTCTCTCTCTCTCTCTCTCTCTCTCTCTCTCTCTCTCTCTCTCTCTGTATGCCTATATTTCTCTGATTGCAAATAAATAAAATTTAAGAAAAATCAGAAATCCAGGTTTTGATATAGAAAATTTTTATAATATCTAGAATTCAATCACTATCAAAATCATCATTCAGATGAAGTAAAATATCTCACAGCTCCACTTGACTTTTGGGCCGCTATTTTGTACATGGATGCTAAGAAAAATGATAAAGAATTTAGCTGCTCAAGTGCCACCAGAGCCCCTTCCTTGTATGTGGCTCTGTAATCCTTTCATGGGAAGTCCCCAGGATCCAAAAATGTGGCCCAGCATTGGCTCATATCTCTGAGGTGATTCAAGGTTATCTGCCCTGTGAGCAGCCACCACATTAGAAAATACTTTCCCAGTAACCTAGGCAGAACAACTGTGTATATATAAGATTTTTGCTTCTATTATTTCATTTGAGCTGACTCAACCTGGGGACTGATGAATTGTCCCAGCTACAGATGATGAATGAAAGCCTCGTGAGGAACCTAGGCCCAGGAATATATTGGGGTCATCAGTCTTGACTATGCCCTTGACCTTTATTTTTTTTAAAAAAAGAGGCTCCTCTCTTCCCAGCCTTATTATTATTCCATTGCAGGAATCCTATGTGGACCTTGGGGAGCCCTGAGGAAGGGAGACCCAAGAGCTCACACTCTTGACTGCTGGTTCCAACTCTGCCCAGACACTTCCTCTTTGCACTTTGGCTATGCTCAGAAAACAGCTGGGAAGTAGGGCCTTTCAAAATGACATGGCCAGTGCACAGAAGGTCCGTGAGCTCGCCTCTAGCTGTGCAGCAGAGCTCATGAAAGCCAAGGCTCTTCCCATGCACCTTCTCTCTGGACACTTGTGCCAGGTCAGAAGCTGTGGGATCAACACTTAGCTTGAGCTTGAGACACAGCAGCTAGAATCCTGTGACCTTGAGTCTCACCAATCTCATTCATAAAATGGCAAAAAGATGCACAAGGTCCTCATAGTGGAAGTGCTTCACATGCTGCAAAGCTTCCTCTAAGGAGAAAGACTTACTATGGCTAGGTGACACAATGCCCTTCTGCTATGGACAGGTCAGAGTGGCCTGGGCAGGACAAAACCTGAGCCTGGTGTCAGCTCTGAGAGCTGTCTTCTCAAACCTGAGGCCCGGGGGCTTCTTGAGTCCCTTCCTCTCTGACCCAAGCAACATGGCCACATGGCCCACAGGAAGCCCACGTCACGGGAGCTGTGCACACAGGAAGCCTACCTTCAGTGTAGCCTCATCCAGAACTCTCACTTCCTCGATGAGCTTTTTCAGCTCTTCTGAGCTCAGCAGGGAGATAACTGACTGGCCAGGCTGAGAGGAACAGTGGTCTCCATCCTCGGCTTCTCTGGGCTCCGTGAGGCCTTCGGAGTATTCTCTCAGCTCTGAAAGGCTTTTCCAGGCAGAAACAGCAAAGTGTGAAAAACGGGATTTCTGAGAGTAGACATCTGTCCCATAACTACTGTATCCTGCGTGGTGCTTCAGACTTATGCCATTATAGTATTTGATAGGACACATCCATTCTCCATTAGCATAAGAACAATAAATGAGCAGGGCAGAGCTGATCCAGGAGGGACTACCAAGCCCAAGGGGCCCCTCTGCCAGCCCCCAGATCTATGTATCAGGTCTCGTCCACCTCTTCATTTCAGCTAAAGAGAAAACACAGGTGAGCATGGAAGGAACCTGGCTGTGGTCAGTCAGTGCCTGAGCTGGGGACAGAACCAGATGCACTACTTCCCTGCCCAGGGGCTGGGCCTGTGTGCAGAGCAAAACGGATTCCTGTTGGGGAACCCCATGAACTCCCAAGGAAGCACTTCATGACCTCATCCTTTTTTTTTAGCCCAGGCTGACCTGGAATTCACTATGTAGTCTCAGGGTGGCCTTGAACTCAAGGCGATCCTCCTACCTCTGCTTCCCGAGTGCTGGGATTAAAGGTGTGCGCCACCACACCCAGCTGACCTCATCCTTTTCCCTAGGAGCAGACCTTTCATCTATGGGTCAGCCTTGCACATCCCCAGGGGCTGGCCCTGTCCCCTGCTTCCCATGATCTCCTCCTTAACATTGGAAGGCAGGGGTGCAGTGCATGTGTACATGTGTGCAAACACATGAGGACATGGACAGATCTTTGAACTGGTGGATGTGGGAAATGCTTACGTGATATATTGGATTGTAAATGAGAAAACCGTGAAAGAAGAGAGATTTGGGGATAGTGAAGAGAAACAGTAGGTGCAGAACAGACACTCACTTGAGGGAGAACCCTGTGTCAGAGGCAGCTGCTTCAGCAGGGCCCTCTGCAGCTGAGTCCTCACTGGAAGGTGGCTTTGGAGATGCCCTCTCCCTGAGGACACAGGTGGTCTGGCCACAGGAGACTGACGATGGAAGGCACAGCAGGGACTTCATGACAGCCGATGACACCTGGCTGCTGATGGAGTAGAGTTTACTGGTCTTTTCATCCAGCAACTTCTTCTCACAAGACTGGGTCCTGGTTAGGGGGAAACTCCGTGCCCGCTGGCTTGGCATCTTGAGAGCTGGGCTGTGACTGTCCCCAGTCTGTGAAGCCAGCAGCTTTAGGAGAGGGTCCAAGTCTGACGAGAAGGCTTTCTGGTTGGGGCAATGGCCTGGGGGAGGTGATTCAGACACCCCTGGGTCACTGGCCTCTGAGTTGGCAGGTAAACCGGTGGACAAGTGCTCTTGATTTTCCTGCCTGGGCTTAACAGAGACTGGGGTGTCTCTCCCCAGGGGGCCAGAAAACCATCCTCCCTCTTGCTTAACTGGAGGTTTGGGGACCTCCCCGGAGCTGGGCTGCAGGCTCAGTCTCTGGGATCCTCTGTCAGGCAGTTGGGAGGAGCCCAAGTTTTCAAAAGAACTGATTCTCTGCTTGATGGAGGAGGAGGAGGAGGAGGAGGAGACCCGTGAGTGTGGCCCCAAGGCCTCCCTGGAAGCCAGTGTCGGCTGGCTGGATGGGGTGGCTTCTGGCCATCTTCTTGGGTCTGGGACACGATTCCTGAGACCTTTTAAACTTTGACGAAACCAGGCTGGCTTGGGGGCCACTGGGGGCCCCTTCTTCACAATGCTGGTGTCTGCTGACTTGTAAACTTTGGGAGCACCATTGGCTGAATCCAGCTTTGAAGGGGCCCCCTCTGGGTGGCCCTGAGTCCTGTCTTCTTCTCCCAGGCTGATGGCAGGCTGCAGTGGCATGTGGCTGTGGTTCTCACTCATGATGGGGCTAAACAAGTTTTTGATGCAGTCTGAAATTCTAACCCAAGGGTCTTCAGCTGTGCTGTCAAAGCTATAGTCCATCCGCGCCTGCCTCTTTAGCAGTGGGTGCTTTGTTGGGGATGCTTGGGTCACTGGGGAGCAGAAACATAGCCAGATCTACATAGCCAGACCTGTGCATTATATCTCATTGGGATATTTCTTCCTAAGTTTTAGTTGCAAAGCTCAAGGACTCTAGACAAATGTGGTGGATGCTGAGTTAGAATGGCTCCAGGAGCTTTTACCTGAGTGAGGTGCCAACAGGTAGGACTGGAGCCAAAGGGTGAGTTCCCTTCCTGGTATCCTATCATCTTAGCACTGGAAGTGTTTTCAGGAAATATCTGCTCCAGTACCTGGCATGTTACAAGTGAGGAATCTAGCCAAGAGGGGTGAGGGGTCGCT
The DNA here is from genome assembly GCA_004024765.1 of Zapus hudsonius. Taxonomy (NCBI): domain Eukaryota; kingdom Metazoa; phylum Chordata; class Mammalia; order Rodentia; family Dipodidae; genus Zapus; species Zapus hudsonius. The sequence continues at coordinate 28,064 of PVHP010005493.1, forward strand.
GACGACAGAGCTGAACAAGACCCCGCATCTCCTCAATACCCATTCCCATCTACTTTCCACTACCCGAAGTAACCACCAAGATAACTCAAGTGATGTGAAAGCAATTCTTTTGAGTCTTAAACTTTAAACTGTACACAAGTCACATGTTGGCCGCCATATTTGTTTTGGAGAACTCATGCCATTTGAAAGCAAGGTCAATGGGGATGTCTACAGATGGGGTGCATTCAGCTTTTTGTGCTCCATTTCACCCCCTAAGTATTTCACATATCACTACACCTGCTGACCTGAAGTCCTGACACTGTGTGAATGTGTTACTTTACCCTCACTCAGGTCATCAGTGAGCTTGCTCAACCAAGAAATGTAAGTCCAACAGGGAAAAGTTATGAGATATTAATTCTGAACTTTGGCCACACATTGAGATCTGAAGGGTAGACCTCTCAGTTCTGAGTTGATACACCTGGGGTGCAAGCCTCTCAGTGTGGTCCACTATGCATGTCCAGGAGGCAGCCCAAGAGAGGCTTTCCCAAAAGCCAGCCTTGAATTTATATCTCTTTGCATGGATGGAGAAGACTGTACCCTGCACTCCCTTCCCCAGGGACCAGGGAAGTTGGGCCCTGAATCCCGGCAGCCAAGGGCCAATCACTCTGTAGCTCTTCTGGTTCCCCCACATCTCACCTGTTTAAGACTAAGCTTCTTGGACTACATGCTTTTTTAGGGAGAGGGGCAAATGGTTCATATAAGAATGTCCCCATATTTAAGGAGGGCTCACCTCTCCTTTCCCTTGTCTCGGTGCCCAGCCTCAAGGGAAGCAGGAGGCTGTGTGAAGCACTGAACTCTGACAACAAAGAGAAGCTGCGATGACCAGGCTGGGGACTCGTGCCTCCAGGACTTCAGCAGGTGAGCCTGGCCTCGGTGTATTTATGTAATCCTAGATTCAGCTGCAAGGAGCTGTTATGCTAAGAAGATCAAGTCCAAGGTTTTATAGACAACTAGGGGAGGACCATCATACTCCCTGGTTATGTCCTCTTTTAGGATAAATGGGGGAAGGGAAGTTGGAGGGGTGGAGCCTTCGTTGGTAAGGCATCGTCTCTGAGATGAAAGGCACTAGATCCTTCCATTCACAGTGTCTCTTAACTCTCCAGGTGTGCTTTGGCAGACAGGTTGTAGTCTATGTATTTATGCCTCAGCCGTACTGGGAGCTTCTGAGAGCAGAATGGGCTGTCTTATCTCTTCTTCCTCTCCCCCAGCACGAAGCACAGCCTTACAAATCCACCACTCAGCGTGCCACTTACACTGACTTCTATGTGATCTTCCATGCCATTCTGACCTTTGCTATCTACCTTCTGAAGGTAGTGACCACCAACAAACCCTACTGGGACTTCATCCACCCTGCATGCTCAGGCCTGGGAATACTGAATGCAGTGTGCTACAAGCTGGCGCCCTAGAAGCAGCTGCACTGGTTGCTGGATTGGATTCATCTTTGGACCTCTTTCCATCTGGACAACTCAGGACTGGCCTGCATTCCCACCACCACCACTCCAGGATGGCTGCCACAACCAGGAAGCCCCATACTGAACAGCACCTCCACTCTCCTTCTGCCTCAGCCCTCCTGACTACCCATCAGCCCAAGTCCCTGGCTGTGTCAGTGCAAGACACCCTATGGGATCCTTGGACCTATCTCCATAAGGTCCCCACAGCGGCTCACCTGGGCTGGCTCTCCTCCTTGGCTCACCGTCCGCAGGGGACACGGTCTGCAGGCTGACTTCGGGTCCTGGGCAGCAGGCAGTGCTGTAGGGGGTTTTCCCTGCTGGGTCTTCCTGGGGCAGCGGGGTTGGCAGCAGCTCTCTGGCTTCCTGTGGCGTAAACAGGAAGTGAGACCTTGTCAAAATTGTAGCCTCCAGCTGTGAGAAGGTAAGGTGCACTTTGACTAGGAGGGCTTGAGTGTGACTGTTGAGCCGCCTTCTGTGGGAAAGCCACCAGCACCTTAGAAAGAGGGGCCTTTCCTTCACAGGGCTGTTGTGGCAGTCAATCCAGGGCACCCCTGGGTCTCCAACAATCTGGTGCGTCAAATAAAGGCTCAAACTACAGACATCCTGGCTCTTGGTGATGGGGGCAAGAGGCTAAGTTGTGGAAGTTGCTGGCATTTCTTGGTTCATAACAGCATGCTGGTCAACTACCAACTAGGAAGGCACAGAGGGGCAGAGAAACTCCTTGTAGTGTTCTCTAAGTTAAGAGCCTAAGACCATTCAGACAAAAAGCATGTTCATTTTATTCCTACGTGGTGGGTGTTGTGTTTCATTGTGTTTTGTTTTGAGACAGGATCTCATGTAGCACAGGCTGGTCTGAGCTTTCTCTGTAGCTGAGGATGACCTTGAACTCCTGATCCTCCTGCCTTTACCTCCAGAGTATCTAGATTATAGGTGTGTTACCACCACCCCTGGTTTATGCAGTGCTGGGCATCAAACCGAGGTGATCTTGGGGATCTTCCAGCTAGGCAAGCACTCTACCAACTCCTGTGCCCAAGGTGTTCAGTCAACCTATCAAGCATGCTGAAAAGATGACTGATTTTCAGCATGTGTGTCCTGCAGCACCTAGGGTGACATTCTCATCGACTGCAGAATTGTCTCCCTGTGAAGAGAGAAGCAGCTCCAGAACCTTCCTAAGACAGCCCAGGGAGAAAATGGACCAGACACCAAAAAACTATGTGGTCGAGTTACCACATGTCCTGAGTGACATGCAAGAGGACACGCAGTCTGCCCAGAACGGGGAGGCTGTTCATAGAGAAGAGCTTTGTTTCTGGTTCTAGAACACAAAGAATTCTCAAAGCAACCAGGCATGACACCCTCCTGAAGAAAAGAATGCAAAGTCAGACCCCAGCAAAATGATGCCTCTAAGATTGGACTGTACAAGACAGATAATTTGCTTTGCTGGAAAAGCCCCCATTTCCTATTCATTCCAGAATCAACTTATGATGGGCCAAGCGACAAGACTGCAGGCTTCCTTCTAGAGGAAGGAAAAAAGCAGGAACCCATGCATCATTAGGACTGAAAAAGAAATGCCAAATACCCTATGTCTCTGGTGTAAATCCATGTTGACAACAAACATTCTTTTGGGGAGGAAAAGTCAATAAAGGCCAGAAAGGTGTTCACCTGTCATTGCTTCATCCCCAGGTCCCTGTTTTTAGGACTGAGATATAAAGAGACCTTTAGCAATATGGAGAGCTCAACTAATCCAAAGAGACCTTTGGGCTTCTTGAAATTGTCCTTTGAGACAATGAGGCTTGGCCATGCCGTTAGATGCTTAAAATACTGACCCAGAGGTCTCTAAGACACTCCACCAATGCGAAATTTTCTCTCACCCAGTGAGGAGCTCTGTAAGGTGACATCTATAGTCATGAGCTGTTGAGCACTTTTGCAAGCAGCCACCTCTGATACCAATCATAGTCACCTTGGAAAAGACATAATGTGTTTTATTTTTTAATCTATGTATCTGATATGGCATCCTATTTGTGAGAGGCCTTTAATATTAGTGCCCAAAGTTACTTTGAATTTATACAAATTTTTTCTAAAAAAAAATGTTTCCTGGCTCTGCACTCAGTGTATGACGGAGGAGGGAGTAAGAAGGAAAGGAGGCGAGGGGTGAATATCCCAGGTTTAGTGAGAGAGAGGAAGGGGCTTTCTTTAATGCAGGCGATGTTTGGAGATGACGTGTAAAGGTTGGAGGAATTGGCATTTTATTGAGGAAAATATCCTAAAGGACATTTTGGTTGAAGAGGCCAGGTCTCCTTCAGTTACAGTAAAGGAAAGACTTGGGGAAGGTGGTTTATAGCTGCTTGAGAAGGGTCTGTGATGCTCCAGAGAAAACACTCCAGAGTAGGGTAAGAGAGGAAGATAGCGAGAAAGGAAGAAGAAGATGAAGACAGAAAGAGAAGGGTTTTACAGGAGGCCACAGAGAATAACATCTGGTGAGAAGGGCCCAGGAGTGGCCAAGGACATGTTAAGAATGGCATAATTTATTGCTTCCTGTTTTCTGCAGGAATATAATCCTGCCTTTAGAACACCAGTGCCTAAAACAAGTATGTTATGTTGGTTGTGTGCTTTCAGAAGCAAAGGGTGAGAGGCCATGGACTTTGTGCTAGTGGGGAAAGAATTGCTGGGGGAAGAGGAGAGGGGATGACAAGCCAGGACAAGGTGCCAATGATGGGCGATGCTGTGTCTGAGAAAGGTGTGTGTGTGTGTGTGTGTGTGTGTGTGTGTGTATGTACAACTATATGCATGTTTATATGTATAGATGTGTGTGTGCCTGTGTATGCATGCATGGGTGTGTATACACACACACACACACACACACACACACACACATGCATTCCTTATTCCTTGCCTGGCCTTCACTACAGGAAACCTGCTTTCTCCTCTGGTCACTTTTCTTGGCAATGCTTCTTGCCATGTGTGTGGTCCCACCGAAGGGCATCACCAGAGTACCTGCTCTCTTCTTTCCTGGGGTATTCAGGAGGAAGGCAAAACGTCTAAACTCTTACCCATCCATTTCTTGTTTGTCCTTCTGGGTTCAGCCTTTGGTCCTAAAGAAAATGAAGTACTTGTCACTAGGAGGGGTGGAACCACACTTCCCCTCTGGAAGCCCCATCAGCCCTGTCCTGTCAACTATTTGTAAGACTGCACTTCCTTTTGAGTAACCCAACTTCCTCCTCCTTCACTGCACCCTCAGACTCAAGACCTTTCTCCCCCAACTCAGAGGGAGTGAACCACTAAGTGCCAACTAAGAGCACTTAACCTTACAGAGGCTAATTCAACCCCAAGAACCCCACTAAGAAAGGCATTGCTAAGGAGGAGAAAGGGGGCATTTTTTTTTCACAATGACCTCAGTCTTCTTGCTTTAATAAGGCAATTAGTTTTGGGCTCTTTTTAATTCTTGAAGTGAAAACTTTCCCATGAGCAGAGCCCCTGAGATTCTTGAGCTCAGCCTCCCCATCATGGGGAGGCCCTTCTGCTGATCTGTCAAGACATGAGACGAATGACCCACATGGGCAGAAAATTAGCAGCCAGCACGCAGGATTGGGACTTTACTTCTGGCCCTGCCACGCTTCATGCCTCTCTCCACAGAATGCCTCAGAGGCATGCTGAACATAGCTTCTCCTACCAGATCAAGGGAAATAAATATGCAGACACATTTAATGGTCTCAAAAGCCATGCACCCCCATCATACACACCCTCATACCTGGCTGCAGGTGGGCAGATTCTGCCCAGAAGAGCTTGTGACATTCTCTTTCTCTTCTGGACTCTTTGGAGGCTCTCTGTCACTTTTAAAGTATTTTCTGGGTGGAGGCTTGGGCTTGGAGGATGTGGGCTTTCTCACCAAAATCTCAAAGGATTTCTTCATTCTCAGTGGTGGGTGGCTGTCCCTGTCCACAATCTCAGGGAGGGGTGGGCTGTCCTGGAGTGGCCTGGATATGACCCTGGCACACAGTCCTTGCTCCTGTTCTAGAGGTAGACTGGGGCTGTGCCTGCTGCCTTCTCGCTCAGAGGGCTGGGGCTCGGTACCAGTGCTGCAGGGACTACTGCCCGGGGAACCAGACATGTAGCTACTGTCACTGCTGGAGCGGACCATGACCTTCTGGGCCCTGCGATGCGGAGGGGCCGAGTGCTTCTCACGTTCCTTCTCCAAGGTGGGCCGCCCATGCCAGCTGCTCTCCAGCCTCTTGGCACCTGCATGGGAAGCACAGGGAAGCCCTCCAGCTGAGACAAGACACCCTGGCTTTGCTCAGAACTGCTGAAGGTGGTGAAACACTACTGGAGATACAGGCAGTTTCCTTGGCTAGGCAGACAGATAGGACAAAAGGACCCTTAACAGATGAATATGTTCTAACCTTAGGTAGCAAAGAGGGTGGCCCTATTTCCTCCTTCTTCCTGGCATGTGTGACTTTTTCCCTCTGGTAGGCTGGCTTGGCAGACTTTCTGGGACCCATGCAGTAATGGGTGCATCATGGACCAACCTTTACCTGCATTTAAACTGACCAATCACGGACTTTGCATGGGTGGGCTTCCCTCATTTAATCTAGTTAACAAAAGTCCAGCTCCCACTGGCACAGGTGGGTCTTCCAGCTTGGGAATCCCTTCCTCACTCTGAGAAGTCTGTTGTCTCTGCTTTCTTTTCTTCTTACTTTAAAATAAACTTTATTCTTTTAAACCCTTTCCTGCCTTTAATCAGCAGAGAAAATGAACCCCAGTACCCCTAGACAACATCAGTAGCACCCGCAGGCTCTACTGCATGCTGTTCTGAGAAGGCCACTTTGGATATGGAGCTTGGTAGTTCTTCAACCATTCTGAGCCAGTCAGTGATGGGCAAAGACCTGCTCTATTTCATGCACCATTATGTGAGAACTTGGTATCCCAGCTGCCAGGAAACTGGTGGAAGATATCTTTCAGCTGGGAGCCTCTCCAGGGACTCAGCTGTGGTGAACTGCCTTGCCTGGGGGAGGTGTGTAGCTCAGTCCTAGGATCTGGAGGAGGAGGTTTATACAGGTCCTACATTCCTGCAGCTCAGGCCAACTTGAATGGGCCAAGTTAGCTGCAGAACCCTAAGGCTGGCTGGTGGCAGTTTGAATTGTCCCACCACCTGTTCTTGCCACTTCCCTACCCTCCAAAGATGAGAGTGAGGCCTCTAATGCTCCATTTCTGCATCTGTGAAAGGCGACAATAATTCTAAGTTGCTGGTGTGGTGGTTTGAATGTAAAGTGTCCCCCATTGCCTCATATGTTTGTGAATGAACCTCATATTTAATCTCCAGCTGGTGGAACCTTTAGGAGGTGGAGCCTTGCTGGAGGAGGTGTGGCACGGGGGGTGGGTCTTGGGATTTTATAATCCAGCCCATTTTACCAGTGCTAGTGAGCTCAGTTTTGTTGCTTTTTTCTACTGCAGTGATAAGATGTGATGCCCTGACTCTACTCTGCGTGTTTTTCCTGCCATGATGAAACGTCCTCTTGAAACTGAAAATAAACCCTTTCCTTCCTCCCATCAGCTGCTTCTGGTTGAGTGTTCCATCCCAGCAATTGGAAGCCTGGACTTTGATGGAAGAGTGTGCAAAAGCACTTTGCGCTGTGCTAATGCTGTGTGCTGTTGTATTCTATGTGAGTTCTGTGGGGACTCGGCCAAATGCTGAGCTCAGCGCAGCCTAGTCAGCCAGATCCCTGAGGAGTTCTTCCCTGTATAGTGGTAGGTCTTTGAGGAAGCAGCCTCCCAAGGCCTTGTTTATTACTAAAAAAAAGTGCATAAGAATTAAATGTGAAGATTCAGTAAAATAATACATGAACTGAGATTAATTAGCAATTCTCAATATGCTTTTATTACAGAAGAGGAATTGTGAATGAAAAGCCAGCAGGGGCATTGTATGTGTGGGCAAGGCAACCTGGCAGAAGGCAAGGGAAATAGAGGTGACTGCTGAGTGCCTGCCATCTTTAAAACAAGTGAAATGCGGGCATTTCTAGAAGCTTGTGTCTTCCACACAAAGTTAACATGTAAGCCAAATGTAGCTGGTGGGTTCAACCACTAACTAGAACCATCCCTGTCTACCATGACTTCTTTCTCATGTTCCTGAGCTAGAGATGGTTAATGGCTGAAGTCTGACCTTTCTCAGAAGGTGAAGATGCTTCTAGTTCGAGTTCACCATTTTCCTTACCTTCCAAGCTCCACTGGTGTCTCTCCTTTCCAAACTTGAGGCCCTCCATAGCCTGAGCCACAGCTTCCTTGAGTTGCTGTTCAGAAACCTGGAAAATAGCAATTGCCTTCTCCAGCAAACAGTGGGAACACCTGCTTTAGGTTCCCAGAGCCAGGGCCCTACCTGCATCAGACTTTCAGGGCCCTACCTGCTGGACCCCTGAATTCTCCTTTCCACTCTGCTTGCTGACAAATTCTGCTTGCAGATGTGCCCTACCCATCAACAGTTCCCCAGGCTCTTCTAGATAATGGCCAATGTCATCAATAAAGCAGTTCTCACGTGACACCTCTTGGTTCTCCAGCCTTCTCCAGGCTACTTGCTACAAAATTCTAGGCAGCAGCCACTGTTTCATAGTTTATCTACAAGTTATTCTATTCTTGGAAATGCTGTCACAATATTATCACTACTGCCATCATAATCAGTGCTGTAACCATCACCCTTGTCACTCTGGTGTCTAGGCTGGGCTTCGAAGGACATTATCACTTCACAGTAAAAATTTAATGTGAGTGAAACAGACTTGTGTTTGGGTCCTTGTTTCTTCACTGTCCCGCTGTCTGAGTTTAGACGCATTACTCAACATACTAAATCTCAATTTTTTCTTCTGTAAAATGATAATAAAAGCCACTTCACAGTGTGGAAAAGGGAATATTTTATAAAATAAATAATTTGAAACTAAAAGTATAGGATACAAAAAAGTAAAAAGGGGTAATATAAGAATTTTAAAAAGTGTGTCTTATGAGACACAACTGAGTGAAGACAATTCTCAGAATGGGGAAAGTATTTGAAAATCATATATCTGATGGAAAGTTAAAATTCAGAATGTATGAACTGCTACAATTCAACAAAAATTCAATTAACTTAACAAAGGGCTTGGATGGATGTCTTTCCACAGGAGATATACAAATGGTCAACACCATGAACCACTGGGGAATGCAAATATCTGTCACAGAGAAATACCACTTCACACCCACTAGCCTGGCCACTATAACAAGGAGGCTGGGAAGGATGTGGAGAGATCCACACCCTTGTGAACTACTGATGAAAATGTAAGGTGCAGCTCTATGGACCGCAGCCCAGCCATTCCTCGAAGCATGAGAAACAGACTTAGCAGATGACCCAGCAAGTCCATAGTTGAGCATATACCCAAAAGAACTGCACGAAAGCATGTGTGGTGGTTCATATTTGTAATGCCAGCACTTGGGAAGCTGATGCAGGAGAAAATTGCTTGGAGTTTGAACCAGACCCACAAGCTTGAGCTGTCTAGTGAGTTCCAGGCCAGCCTGAGATCGTTGAGACTGTCTCAGCAAACAAACAAGAAGCCAAAAAGTATGTCAAAACAACGTCTGCACCCCATCTTCGTTTTAGAATTGTTACGATAGTCAAAAAGTCGAAGCAACCTACAGGAGAGTGCATGATTAAATGTGGCATATACACCCAATGGGGTATCAGTTGGCCTTAGGAAGGAAAGGGATTCTGACACAGGCCCCAGCACGGATATACCTTGAGGATGCTAAGCAAAACAAAATAACATCATAGCAAAGGAATTAATGTGGCACGCTTCTACTTCTATGAGGTATCTAGGGTAGTCAGAACCATAGAAATGGAACCCAAGGGCTGGGGGCAAGAAATGGGAAGTTGTTTAGTGGCTAGAGGTTTAGTTTGGTGAGGCAACACGGGCCTATGGTGATTGTACAACAGTGAGTGTCCTTCAAGTTACTAAAATGCACACATGAAAGTGTAAGTTTCAGCCTGGTGTGGTTGGTACACACCTGTGATTCCAGCACTGAAGATGCCGAGGCAGGAAGATGGTGAATTCCACACACCACCGGGAGCTATCTAGTGTGACCTTGTCTCAAATGAAAAGTCACATTGTACATTGCAAAGAAATAAGTCTTGTAAAGTACCAAGTGCAATGCTTGACAACTGAGCAACTCCATAGAGCTCATCAAGAGTCATGCTAGGTCAAGAGCATGCTCTCACAGCAGACTGAAGGAACCAAGGTCTCCAAGAGATCAAGTGAATTGCCCAAGGTCATTGTAGGTAAGTGACAGTCTGTGCCTGGTGTTGACGCTCAACCTTGTCATCCCTGTACCTGCTGCTTATGCCTTCGTGTGCCCTTCATGAAGGACTTTGACTTTCTACTGTCCTGGTCTGGTCCCCTCACTTTAGCATATGGGGCCCTGATGATGGCACCTCCAGTTCCCTAGGTCTTCTTGTTGGCTCTGTGTATCCACTCCATGTCTCCAGCCATGTGTCCAGCTCCCTACAGCAAGGGCCACATTGCCACCACATCCTGAGTAGCTCCCACCACGAGAGGCATCCACAAAGGAATGAACGGCGACTGTTTTTTTCCTTAAATTTCTCCAAGATTCCATCCAATCACTTGCTTGATTTAAATAAATATCTGCCTTTCTCTGTGTATTTGACCTCAGTGTCCAAGAGTAGATCAGAGCTAACTTTGAATCCCACCATACAGTATATGCTGATCTTCTCTACGATTCTGTTATCTGTTCTGGTTCTGCAACAATACATTTAAGAGCACTGGCTTCTATCAGCTTAATTCACTCCACCATTGGTCAGGTTCCTTTTCATTCCCAAGACTCAGTTTCTTGTGATTTGAAAGGGGAACAACGCACCAACTTTAGGGCGTGTATAACCGTGAAATGCATCTACTGCAAACATGCCTGACACACACTGAAAAATGATTAAATAAATTGTGAGGGTGGTGATGACCAAGTTCCCACAGCTACCTCTCCTCTGCCTTCATGTTGGATCTCTTAGCCACACACCCTCAGTGTGAATGCTAACTGGGTGTCTCTATGCACATCCCATAGACATGTCTTTCCCAAGCTCCATTCTTCTTTTAGCTCCATCAGTGATGGTGTGACCATCACCTGGCCATCCCATCTAAAATACTCAAATCATCTTGGGATTTTCTCTCTTAGCCCAGGGAAAACCAGCCAGCAGATCCTGCTGATTCTTCCCAGCAGAGTCTCTTGTCCCTCCACCTCCACTCTCTTCCCATCCCTTCTGCTTAGTTCAGGGCATCCCCATCTGTTCCTTTCCTCCCACAAGCTCCATCCTCCACCCACTGTAGCCTCTGCAAAGGTTTAAACAATAAAACATGAATGTGTTACATTATAGCTACTGACCTGTAGTTTCTTATTCCACCCAGAATACAACACAATCTCTTTTGTAATGAGTTTAAATCCCTTTACCATGTAACTCGAAGACCTTACCAGCCAACCTGGGTTCTCCCTCACTCTCAAAACCCTAAGTCACAGCTCACAAAACTTACCACTCTCTCCTATTATAACCGTCTTGACTGATTTTGAACTCTGTTTCCACTCTGTCTGGAGAAAGCTCTGGTACTCCTTGTTTGAGTGAGCCCTCCTTCCTTTGTTAAGACCTGAGGACTTTCAGGACTGTGGACAGTGAACTTCTCAGTGCTCAGTACTCCTAGCATGGATGCCCACCAGATGCATGCATGAATAGATCTATTGTTTCTGCTAACTGAGACCCTGGGTTTCTAGCTTTCTATCTTGTTTCAACCAGAGCTTGGAATTCAACTGAAAGAGTTTTCCTAATCGGGTGCCAGTTGCTTTTGATATCTGGAGTTCGCCAGTGGAATTCTGCTATTCCCACAGAAGGTGGGGACAGGTTCTAGGAAAGTCAGGTTCAATCCTAGTCAATGACATTTCTGTTTCCTCCTTCCATTTCTTGTTCTGATTTTGGTGCTGAAAGAGTAAGCCCGGGCAGAGGTGTTACCTGTGGGTCCGGATGCCGGCTGACAATGATAGGAACGGGGCCAGGATCACAGTGGCTCAGGATGGTGTAGACTTCATTAAGTGTCATGCAGTGCACAGGCGAATCATTGATTTCCACGATTTCATCACCACACCTGCAAAGGCACCCACGGGAAGATGTCAACAAGCTAATGGATATGACAGCCAGAGAGTCACCTCCCCGAATCCCACTTTTGGCCAGACTGTTTATGAGATCCAATACTTATCATTATAAGTAGACTTCTCCCACTTGCTGAATAGGAGCACCTTCTGCTATCACTGCTGGACCACCAAGAGGCTAATGGAGCACACCATAGTGGTCCACTATGAACAACAGGTCACAGGTAACTTTCCTTCTCCTCCCACTTTACCTATACCTAACTAAGATTGATGGTGTGGGAGGCTGGGATGGCTCATCAGGTAAGAGCACTTGCCTCACAAGCATGAGTGCCTGAGAAGGTCTGAGTTCACTCCCCAGTGCCTGTAATACTAATCCAGAGGTGGGTGGGAGACCAGAGAATCATGGAGGCTAGCTGGTCAGTCAGTCTGACAGCAAATTCTAGTTCCAGGTTCAGTGTGACTCCATTTTCAGAAAACAAAGCAGAAGAGCAATAGAGGACATTTGATGTTCTCCTCTGGCCTCTGCACATGGGCATGTGCATGTGCGTACACCACACATACATATATTGCATACACTCTACACCATACATATTGCTGGGAGGGAGTGCAGCATTCCAAGAGTACTAAATCAAGGAGGGGATAGGGCTCGTTTTAATTTTAAAGTAGGAAACAAGTTCCTGGCAACTGTTGTGCTGTGGATAAGCCTTTGGATTGAAGGCTGAAGCAGCTGTTGGTGCTGCTGGGAGCTGGTGAGAATATTAGGAGCTGGGCCCAGTGGGAGCTCTTCTGCTTAGGGAGGAAGTGCCTTTGTTGGGGAGAGTGGGGCCTTGCCCTTTCACCCTGATTTGGCATCCCAGCCGTGAGGTAACTCATCAGGGCAATCAGACATGAACGGAACCTCCAGAACCGTGAGCCAAAATAAGCTTTTCTTCTTATAAGTTGATTATCTCAGCTACTTGTTACAGTGACAGAAGTAAAGTAGAACTAAAGTAAAATCCAGCCCCCTTTGCCCTCACAGATAGAGAAACTGAGTCACAAAAAGTGAAACAATTTTCCTTCTGTAATCTATCAGAGGGATGGCCATTTTCATTTATGTAAGGGGCCTATGATAACTATTCATATTTTGCAGGCCATGCCCTCTCTGTCACAAATACTCTACTCTGCCATTGTGGGTGACAGCTGCAGTCACACACATCCTATAAGCACAATGGCATAGGGTGAAGTTTGCTGGTTGTCAGCAGGGCTGGTGTGGCAACTTGGGTCTTTACACACTGCTGTCCTGGCTGTGGTCCACTGCTTCCTTCTGAGTTTCTGCTGAGCTGGAACCCCCCCTCCCCCTGCCAAGGAAGTTCCCACGAGATAGCTGTGACTGAAGGCCAGTGCCATGGAGCCGCGTATGCCCAGGAAAGCAGACACTTCCTAAGCAGTCTCTGTCCCGTGAAGTATCCTGACCTTCCTACGCTGGGACCCTTGTCCTTAAAGCTGGGTCCTCAGCCCTGCAGTTGAGTTCCAAGGTCGAGCACAGCAGCAGCCTTCCTACTGCAATAACAATGCAGATCTATTCCCAGTTCCGAACCTCTGTCAAGACACCATCTGAAGCAGATTTGCCTTCCTCACACTGTGATTGGAGAGAAACCCTGAAAAATAGAGCTAAACCTTCTTGACTGAGCAAAACAAAGTTCCAGTGAAAGATGTTTTTGCACCATATGCCAATGTTGAATGGGTCTAAATGATTGTAGCATGTCAAATTGAGATAAAGTATTTCTACCAAAATCAGATTACTTATTGAACTTAGAAGTTCTTTGTAAAAAAATGTGCCTGGAATGTCAGAAGGTATTTTGATCATGCCAGCGAGGGACTGTATGCATCCCGCTGTTCTGATTGGACAGCTGTTTCCATGTGTGTGTTTCCTTTATGTTTTTTTTTTGTTTCAGACTGGTACTCTCTGAGGCTGTGCTTCCTCCTCCTCCTCCTTTTCTCCTCTCTCTCTCTCTCTCTCTCTCTCTCTCTCTCTCTCTCTCTCTCTCTCTCTCTCTCTCTCTCTCTCTCTCTCCACCCAAGCACATACCCCTAAGGCAGGAGGAGTACTTCAGTGTCCTCGGTTGCTCTTTTGTCTTATTCCCCTGAAACAGAGTCTCTCACTGAGCCCAGAGCTCCCTGTTCTTCAGTCACTCTGGCTAAATAGGAGCTCCAGAAATCCTCTGGTTTCTGACATCTTTCATGTCTTTTATGTGTCTGCTGTTCTCGTGTGTTGGCTCAGTAAGTACTCTTGCCCACTGAGCACCTCTCTAGCCCTCGTCATGCTACGTGAGCTGTCATGTGCATAAAGATCTCTGGGAGTATTGTCATGTCATCTCTGAGTCATCAGCTCTTGGGATGGGATCTCTGAGATTCCGTGTCTTCCCCTCTCCATCCCCTCTCAGGACTCAGGTAATTGACATGGTGCTGATGGCCAGCTGAGCCACGCCCAGATCATTCAAAAATGCCCCTTTTGCCCACATCAGCCTCAGCCATTCTGAGGGATCTCTTCCCTCTGTTATTACTCAGAGGTCCACTCAGACACAAAAGTAAGACCCACCGCAGTCGACCATCCAGATGAGCCACGGATCCTGGAGACAGCGTGTGAACAAAGATGCCCGAGATGCACTGGAAGTAGGGGATGCTACACAGGCCGATCCCCAGGCCCACTCCAGCTTCTGCAAGGGGGAGGAGATGGTGACATGAGCTTCCCCAGCTGGGTACAAGCCTGTGAGAGCCTCAGATACCAGATGCCATGGGGCAGCCCATGCCCCTCATCAGGAGGGCATTCATCCCACCCCTGTGTGGAAGGTCCACTGTGTGCAAGTGCTAATTAAGGTCCTAGCGATGCCTGAGGGAGACAAGGGCTAATATGGTCACATGGGGAAAGATAAGGAAAAAGGGAGAGAGAGGAGGAAGGTGGAGGGAGGGGAGAGGGAAGGAAGGATCAGACAGTGATAGAATTATGCAGAGAATTTGTAATGAAAGAATGGCCATTTCAGGATCAGTGTTGACAACATTTAGGACTGAAATATGAATGACCAGAAGGAGCCAAGATGAGAGACAGGGCGAGGCATGGAGCTGCACAGTCAGCCCATGTAGAGGCCAGGGCAGAGCATGCCAGGTTGCAGGCCCAGAGAGGCCAGTTTGGGCAGAAAACCTGAACATGGTCAGAGATGGGGAGAGCAGAAAGAGGTGACAAAGGGGAGGGATCAAAGGCCAGACTTAACTGACCTTATGAGCACGGCTCTGTCAGTGAACAGATGCTGTTTTAACTGAGAAGAATGAGGACGTGGCGTGACCTAACTTCCCTCTTTATAAATATGATCGGATGCCCTGAGGAGAAAGAACTACAGAAGATCTCGAAAGGAAAAACAGAGGGCAGGAGAGATTGCCCAGTGGTTACAGACATTCACTTACAAAGCCTGATGGCCTGGGTTTGATTCCCTAGTACCCATGTAAAGCCAGATCTACAAGGTGGTGCATGCATCTGGAGTTCATTTATAGTGTCAGGAGGCCCTGGAATGCCCATTCTCCCCCTATCTCAAATAAATGAGCATTTAGAAAACCAAGGAAATAAACACAGAGGCCAGTGGATAAGCACCGTGGGTGGAGAAGATTGCAATTTGGACCCCAGTGTGGGGAGCGGAGGAGGAATATGAGTGGAACATATTTTGAAGAGATGGAATCAAGGGATTTGACTTATTAAACATTTCAGAGGTATTTTGGGCTTGAGATATGAGGGGGTGACAATGCCATTATCAAGCAGGAAGGCTGGACAGGACCAGGCTGTGAGGATGAGGATGAAGACATTCAATGCTGCTGCACACATGCACCCGAAATACCCGTGGGGGACTTGGATGGAAGTGGGCAGGTGCTTACATAGAGGAGGCTGGACCCCACCGGAAATCACAAATTTGTACCAGTATGAAGAGGGTGTTAGAGTTATGGGGATGCCCCCAGGATGTGGAAGGGGTGAGCATGGGGATCACAGCTTAGACAGACCTAGGAAAGGAGAATCGGCAGGTGAGGTGGTACTAGGAGGGGCCAGGGGATGGAAGGAGGGAGAGCTTCCTCCAGTTTTCTTTAGGTACACAGGACTGCAGAGCACTTTTGTTAAAACTTCCACCTTTTGATGCTGGCTCCCCCATGAGAGATGGGTGCTGTGAGCCATTGCTGGTGACATGGACTGTGACATGTACAGGAACAGAGGTCAGAGCCCATCCTGCCATCCAGATCTCTTAACCAAACCAAAAGCTCTGCAGCCTAACAGACACCCATCGCTGGGGTCATTGTTTAAAATGGGAAGCCCTCAGGCTCATCCCAAGCCCTGCAGAGGCAGCCTCTCTGGAGGCCAAGGAGCTGCCAAGGGTCAGAGCAAAACCACCCGAAGCCATGCTTCACTCAAACTCCATGCCCATTCCCTGAACTCACTGCAGGAGCCCTGCTGGCAGCGTGCTACCATAGACCCATGGAAGTCTAGTGTTTGTGCCAAGCTCCATGCCAGGCTTGGAGGACACAGAGATATCTGAGGACTCAGGGAGCTCTCAGTCCAGCCAGGGAGCTCTGATGGGCACCAGGCCAGGGATGCCCTGCACATCCTTGCCCTCCACTTTCACAGCACATCTCTGCTCCTCAGATCTGAGCATCTCCAAGTGGTTTCTGAGCCTCTGCTTCGAAGCCCAGGAGACATTATTCAAAGCATGAGCAGATGTGCTGTCCCTGCCTAAAAATTCTTAAACAGCACCCAACTGCTATAAGAGGAGACTTTAGCTGCAAAATCCCACAAAGCATCTCTCTCTCTGTCTCTGTCTCTGTCTCTGTCTCTGTCTCTCTCTCTCCATCTTCCCAACCTCCAAACTGTCACCCCTCCCTTGCTCTCCTTGCTCCTTGCCCCAGAGACGCTGGCCTTCCCTCTGTCCCTGAAATACATGCTGTCCCTGTGCTGGAGCCCCCTCTGTGCCTAGCTTCAACTCTGGCTGTCCAGTCCCAGCTCAGTTGTGCTCTGGCAGAAAGGGCCTCCCAAGCCCTCAGGAATAAACTGTCCACCTGGGGTCACAAAGCACATTGATTGATCCCCAGGGGTCAGAGCTAGCGAGATCCTCTGTTCTCCTGCAGAGGTAAGAAAACAGGCTCAGGAGGGTCAGTGAGCGGCTCAAGGTCTCGGTATATTGACTGCAGAGCCATGGCTCCTGGCCCATCGTCTGTCTGAGCACATGGATATAGAGCTTTGGAATGTTCTCTGCTGGCTTTGCTGGCTTTTAACCACCATATCAGAGCACGTGGCCTGGGTTTGGATGTCATGGCCATCTTGAGCTTCTAGAAACAGGACGAGACCTGGCTGCCAGGCACAATCCAATGACAGGCATCACATCTGCTAATTGACAATGTCCTGCCCTACTCTGCCCTGTGCTGCTGCTTCCAGTGCTGGGTGATCCCAGCAGGAAGGGGGCAAAAGCTCACGGGGCATGCCTACCTTTCTTCAGAGAAACCTCCACCATGATTCTGTAGTTGGGTTTGGTAGTGCTGGCGGGGGACGCCGGCCTTTCCAAGGAGAAGGGGCTGCCCTCCTGGGCACCACACGTACTGGAACTCAAGGAGCGGCACAGTGGGGGTGACAGATGGCTGCCCAGGGCAGGGGGTGCTGTGAGGCGGGTGCGCACGGTCAGGGTCAGCAGCCCCTTCTTAGCTTGCTGAAAATAAAGAATGACAGCATTCAGAGCAATTCCGGGACAGGTGATGAAAGCCGGCCTAAAAGACAGTAATAAAGTACTTCCTGAGGAGGTGCAGCGGTGTGTGTAAGTGTAGTCAATAAATACATATTATCCATAACACATTCATATACATGCATCCACATTACGTGTGTTATATGCAACATACATGTGTGGTCCACAGAGACTCTTAAATTGAACTAACTAGATAGAGACTTGAAATATCTTTTAGTGATGGCTTAAAAACTCAAAATGTTTATAAATCTAATTAGTATATAGATTTTGAAATATAGTTTTATAATGCCAGGCATGGTGGCACACACATTTAATCCCAGGACTCGGGAGGCAGAGGTAGGAGGATCGCCTTGAGTTCGAGGCCACCCTGAGACTACAGAGTGAATTCCAGGTCAGCCTGGGCTAGAATGAGACCCTACCTCGAAAAACCAAAACAACAACAAAAACAAACCATGAAAACTGGCGTGCATGCATGGTGTGTGTTTGTGTGTGTGTGTGTGTGTGTATGTGTGCATGCATGTGTTCATGTGTTCGCACGTGCATGTGTGTGCCCGTGTGTATGTGTGTGTGCACGAGTGTGTTTATGTATGTGTTCATGTGTGTGCACGTGCATGTGTGTGCGTGTATGTGTGTGTTGTGTGCGTGTATGTGTGTGCGTACATGTGTGTGGTGTGTGCATGCGTGTGTGGTGTCTGCGTGTGCGTGTGTGTGTCTGTGTGTGTGTGTGTGTGTGTGTGTGTGTGTGTGTACACAGGCATGCAGAGCTCAGGGGAGGAGCCGGCATCTTCCAGAATTGCTCTTCACCTATTTTTTGTTTCTTGTTGTCAAGCGGGTGTTGTTGTTTTTTTGCAACAGGCTCTCTCACTGGTCCTGGGGCTCACAGAGTCCGCCAGACTAGCTGGCAGGTTACCCTGGGGCTCTCTCTCCCTGTCTTCACCTCCCCAGTTCTGGGATTGCAGGGGCTTGGGAACTCGGGTCCCCGTGCTTGTGCAGCAAGCACTCGGCCCAGTGAGCCATCTCCCAGCCCCAGAAATCCTTCTTGAAGACTCTCTTCAAGATCAGCCTCAGCTGAGTGTCTCAGTAAAAGACTGCTCATTTTTAATTTGGGGGATTTGGATGAATGAGGTGATTCTGTTTGGTGCCTTGGTCCAAAGGCTACAAAGCGTGACCGTATACTGATAAGATACAGTCACCTTGAACTTCTGCAAAGCATCCTGGTGTGTTAGTCCAGCCATGGATTCACCATTGAGTTCCAGAATTTCATCACCTGTTGAGCAAGGCAGAAACAGTAGCTAAGAATAGTGCTGTCCCACCAGGGGTGACTGGTTTTCCCACCTAGCCAAACACCACTAATAATAGCTTCCTCCATAGGGCTCATGACCTCCCCAGCCATAATTTTTTTATTAAGTTTTCAGTACGAGGCATGAATTCCCTTCTGTGGAGTGGGCCGCAATTCCAATCACAGTGCGGTTGTTTTCCCTCTTAACAGACATGCCACCATTGTGCCCATTGGCACATTTTGCCTGGCTAATCAGCCATGGAGCTTACAGGCTCCACTGCTGGTTAAGCCCACTGATGACTTTTCTCCTCCAATAGGCTGCAGAGCACTTTCTAGTACCATGAGGGAGGAGGCTCCCAGCTCAGCTTCAGTGTCCTGCAGACCAAGGATGTGGAGTCTTCAGCAAGACAGTCATACCATCTAGTGCCAGTAGACCCTTGATAAGAGCCTGTCACGTTTTGGTGGCATCAACTGAGCAACAACTCACTGGAAGGTATTCCACCCCTCTACCCAACCTTTCTTACAGTGCCCCACACTCTGGAATTGCTTTTCCTTCCACACTCTTCCTCTGGGAGGCTTTCTCTGGTATCTCTTGACTTCCAGGCTGAGATCAAGGCCTGGCTTGCTGGGCCCTCTTGGCTTCACCTCTATCTTGCCTACACATGTGGCCTTCTTGCGTTTGCTCCTGTGAAATAGCTTCTGCTGCAACACAACCTGAATTTTCCAGCAGTCTGTGCAGTTAAACACCTGACCAAGCCTTTTGCTCAGCTGGAACGTACTGCTCTTGCCTTCATTACCTATTCCTTATCACCTTTGTCTTAGGTATATGGCACTTGCATCTTCCATGTCACAACACCATCACCCTCATGGTAATCAGTGACTGGTGAAAGTCCCTCACTGGCCAGGCTGATGGCTTTTCGTGGAAGAGGGATTTGTCATAATGAATTCTGTCCACAAGGCTGATTCTGGATAAAGTCTACAAAGTGCCCAATGAAGTGGGCTGGACATGAACTTCCCAGACTGCTATGCAGGCTCAGTTTACAAAGTCCCACAGCACATGGTCAAAAGAAATGGATTAAAAAAAAACATTTTGATTGACAGCTTCCATAAATATAAACAACATGCGATGGTCACAGTCTCCTCCCCTACCCTCACCTCCCTCCATCAAGTCCCTTCTTCTTTCCAACTAGTTTCTTCTATTTTGATCTCATTACTTTTTTCCTCCAATTATGCACATCCTGTGGGGATGACAGTGTATTTTTAGCTTTGGGATTTTTTTCTTCATAATGCTATATTCCTCAGAGAGTTAAGTTTCTATCCATCCAGGAGTTTATTTTTACATGAATGGAAAACCACTTCCTCCTTTTTATTTAGTAGATTCCATACACAAGCAGGAAGGGCTCTCTCTCTCTCTCTCTCTCTCTCTCTCTCTCTCTCTCTCTCTCTCTCTCTCTCTCTCTCTCTCTCTCTCTCTCTCTCTCTCTCTCCCCACTGTGCTTGACAACTTGAAGGCAAGAACTATTTTTGCGCTCACTGCTGGGCTGATTGCTATTGATGAATCTGATACCATCTAACCCCAATTCTGGGGTGCACAATCCATACTGATTTTTGTCTCCAGTAACTTTTCTGATTTTTTTTTTCTTCTTTGTCTTCTTTGAACTAGTACACACTCAAGTGTAAGGAAACTGTTGCCTCAAACTACCGTTTCACGTCTTAAAGCAATTCTGGAAAATTCCAAGTCACTCTTGGTATATTGATCTTCTTTTTACACCCTATGAATTTTTCCTCAAATTCCCATTTGATATATTTTGGACTTTTCCTATGTGTTTTCCATGCTTTTATTAATGCTCACCCCTTTCTTTGATATCGTTTTATGTGGTCTAGTGGAAAACATCCAGGTCACTAATTATTCTCACAGCTGACATCTAATCTGTCCATTGAGCTTTTAATTCAATGACTATGCTTTTAAAAATTCCAGAAGTTACTTTTTTTCCACATTCACTTAATTTTTCATGTTGTTCTATTACTCCCTTATACTTTATATCCTTTTATCATTTAAAAAATGATTTTAAGCGGGCTGGAGAGGTGGCTTAGCAGTTAGGGCACTTGCCTCCAGTGCCTAAGGCCCCGGGTTCAATTCCCCAGTACCCACATAAGCCAGACCCACAAGGTGGTGGCCCTGGTGTGCGCTCTCTCTCTCTCTCTCTCTCTCTCTCTCTCTCTCTCTCTCTGCTTAATAAAGGAAAAATTTAAAAATAATTTTAAGCATCATAACTCAGTGTCTTTTTAAAAGTTTATTTATTTATTTGAGAGAGAGAGAGAGAGAGAGTATGGGCATACCAGGGCTTTTTGCCACTGCAAAGGAATTCCAGGCGCTTGCACCGCTTAGTGCATCTGGCTTTATGTGAGTACTGGGGAATTGAACCCAGGCCTTCAGTCTTCCCAAGCAAGTGCCTTTAACCTCTGAGCCATCTCTCCAGCCCCTCAGCAGTGTCTCTTTTATTGCTGCACTTCCTTGAGCTTTTTTGGGCCTGTTCTCCCCTCTGTTATCTCTGCTTCGTAGTGGGCATTGCCTGGTGTAGTATGTACTCTTTCTTTATTGTGAACTCAGTTTTCATGGTATTTCTGATTCTTTGTGGGATGTACTTATGCCATATATCCATAGGGCGCCCCAAGGGTCACACTCACTTAGAACTGGTTTGATACTGATTTTGTGACTTGAGGATTCATATACTCTACAGAGCAGCCTGCTTGCCCATGTATGATTAAGCTTCGATACTCATTTTCTTTCTTACTTACTATTTTGTTTTGTTTTGTTTTTCAAGGTCAGGCCTACTCTATCCCAGGCTGACCTGGAACTCATTATGTAGTCTCAGGCTGGCTTGGAACTCACAGCGGTCCTCCTACCTCTGCGTCCCAAGTGCTGGGGTTAAAGGTGTGCACCACCATGCCTGGCATCTGATATTTATTTTCTTATGAAAAAGGTTTCCCCCACTTATGAGTCACAGGCAAAGGCAAATTTCCATGTTGCTTCCCTGGGTCCTGCTGGCCTTTCATGGAAGGCAGCTCTTTTAGTATTAAGCTTTGTCTGGGTTCTCAGGGTTTCGCATGACCCAAAATCATGTCCCCTGCTGCTATGTGTGCCTCTGAATCCCAGCCGCTGCCCCTTAGGTTCCACCACAGTCCAGCAGCCCCTGGGCCATTACATCATCAACTGCTGAGGATTAAATATTTCCTTATTTTCTCGTAGCCCTTTCCATTGCTTTGAGTTTAGATATCGGGTTATTTTTTGCAATGTATATGTGGGGGGATGTGTGCATATATATATTCATATATGTGGACATAGATGTATGTGAGTGAACATGTGGAGCCCAGAGGTTGATGTCAGGGTCAGGGTCTTCCTCAGTTTCTAGCCACCTTATTTGTTGAGACAGGATCTCTTGCTGAACCTAGAACTCACCAATTTGTCTAGACTAGCTCTCCAGTAAGTCCCAGGCATTTCCTGTTTCTGCATTTCCAGCTTTGGGATTACAAGAGCACACCATCATGTCTAGCATTTTATGTGGGTTCTAGGGATCCAAACTCAGGTCCTTGTGCTTATGTGGAAAGCACGTTACCCATGGAGCCATCTCTCCTGCCTACGGATATGCTATTTTATTCACCTTATCTATATGTTGGAAACCGAGGCTACAATACAGTTCAGTGGACTTCTGGAACAAAACAGAGCAATAAAGGACCCAGCAGTTCTTGAGAGACTCCATCAAGGAAGGAAAACATACAGATTAAGAATATTCAAACTACGCCAAGAATAGTGGTGCACCCCTGGCTGCCATCCCAGTACTCAGAGGCAAGGAAATCACTGCAAGTTTGATTGAGGCTAGCCTGGTTTACATCATAGTGAGTCCCAGGCCAGACAGGGATACATAGTGAGACCCTATTCAAAACCCAAACCCAAACCAAAATATAATTCAATGTGTACTGAGAAAGATAGGTAACAGAAAAACTTCAGAATGTCTGCTCTTAATCCCACAAGGGGCTACACTTTAAGTTGCTAAAACATCAATTCCAAAGGGTCCCTATAAACCAGTTCTGGGCTTTTCTGTGGTCGTCTGATTTGGCCATATCTGGTGAACATTGGCTGGCCTAGGTTTTGCCAAGTACATTTTACACAATCAGTTTTGGAAGAGCAACAAAAGCAACCATCCGTAGCTTTGATCTGAAAACAAACTTTTCTCATAAGCAACCTTTCCCCTGTGAGCTCGAGCACATTCCATAACCTCACTTTGGAATAGCAATCTGGTAATTACTTAAGGCTAGAACCAGAAAATAGCTGATTAAAGTTACTATATTTATGATGGCTAGACAATCCTCCAGAAAAGTACAAAAGGTAATGAAACAACAGAGCACCCTCTGAATTCTGACCCCTCCTTTCTTCCTGGCTCTCTGCCTGTCTCTTGGTCTATCTGCTCCTTTAGAATTATACCGGGTCCTCTCACCGCCCCCCTCCTCTTCCTCCTCTTTTCTGGCTTCCTTCATCCAGCTGTTTTCCAATCAATTACCCTTAAAAGTCAACCAAGTCTTCCTGGGCCTGCTGGACAGCGCCACCTAGTGCTCAGTTGAGCACATCAGCTCCCTCTATGGCTCCCACTTAAACATAATTGTCTTCCTTTTGGCCCCCTCTCCCTCTGAGCAATGCATCATCATTCTCCAGTTGATTAAGGCCAGAAACCTTCACATTGCCCCAACCTGCTGTCATCCATGCCTCTGCACTTCCCTTCCACTTCTGGTCTTTGGCCAGCCGGCTGAATCTTACACTGTTCCCTGAGTTATATAATACCTCTATGACAAACACTTAGAGGTTCCCACTGCCCACAGGATACAATCCTTATGCCCGATCTTACAGAATTCAGATAGTAAATCTTTAGTCTTTGTGGTCCATGCTATCTCTGTTATAATGACTCAACACAGGCCTGTAACACACAGGCAGCCATGGACCTTAGATCAAACGGCTGAAATTTAAACCTCATCAAGTTTTGGATACCACAAAGGAATCAAAGTCAGAAATTTGTAGCCATTTAGAAAAGTAGAAACCTTCCTTTGTTCCTGAACAATATAACACTAGGCAGTGAGTTCGAATGGGGCTCTGGGCTGTAGTGAGCACACTGCAGACACTCAAGCTGCTAAGGATAGTTGGGTTGCCAGCCTAATTTAGAAACACTTAGCCAGCCAATGGGAAAACTGTCCTGCAGGGGCCGCCCTCTACTACCCACCCTTGAACTTTGCTCCCTGGCCTGACAAGCCAGGGTTCTCTTGGTGCTGAGCCTATTGCTCAATAATCCCAACATGACCTTGAGGTGGAGTTGGGCTGCTATATCTGACCCTCCAAGAATAAGCAAACAGGCAGCTCTGATCCCCAGATCCCTCACTCCTGGCACTGCTAGGGACTTCTTTCCTATGGAAATAAGAAAGCTGAGAGGAGGCAGCTGGGGAGAAGGGCGGGCCGAGAGGAGGGCTGCTGTCAGGCCACTAGTTATTCAAGAGGGGTCATGTCTGGATTTTTGTGCCAACTGAAGGTCCCTGAAAAAGCCACACCTGCAATGAAGATTCTGCAGACCAGCTGACTGATTAGAACCTCTTCACTGTGAAGAGTTGGAATATTGCCGACCAAGAGCCTAAATTATCTACGGCTCTCGTTAGTCTCCTTAGTCACCTTTGTCACTCACCTCTGTATTGACACTAACATCCTTTGAGCTATCAGGTACCATCTTCTTTAAAGTACTAACTTGGCAGATCATAAGTGTCCACTAACCCAAAGAGCCAGGAATCATCAGATGGCTTCATCTGAAACCTACAGCAGAAATATCCCTGCATTGCTGTAAGTTACTACAGCGATATTCACACCAATACATTTGAAGGAATGTTTTGATTTCTGTGGTTATAAAAAGTTCATGTAACCTGATCCTATTCTTGGGTCGTGGTCACTCATACTTGGTTGAGCATCAACTCAAGAGCTGTGTTTTCCCACCAGCATTCTCTCGAGCTATTCCTAGGTCCTAGAGTGCCATGTTCTGCGAGCATGTAGACCGACCCATTCATCTGTCAGAAGCACTGGACCTGGATCCCGTGGCGGAAGGTGAAGGAGGGCAACCAAGTGAGACCCTGAGAGAAATGGATGTCAGCAAAGGACAAGGGAGGGGAGAGGCAGCTTGGCTTCCACCCCCAGCTGGTAACAGGATCCCTGGGGAAACCATGGAGTTAGGGACCTATGGGTGTGGTGAGAGGTCTCTCAGGGGAGAAGCCCTCACTGGCTGCAGACTCCAAGGACTCCCAGAAGCGAACTCTGAAAAGTCAAGACACATTTTACATTCCCAGTGTCTTCCACGGCCTAGTGTTTTGGATTCTGCTGTTCACTTAACCGTGTTCTGATGAGGGAAGGGAGACCCACCTTCCTGGAGCCTTCCATCCGCGGCCGCTGCTCCCCCTGCAAAGATGGTTTTCACGTAAATCCCAATGGGTCCATAAATGCTGTCCTTCCCCCCAACGATGCTGAAGCCCAGGCCCTAAGGAAGGAAGAGGAGACAGTGGATTTAGCACCATTCTGGTTAGTTCTTGGGCTGTTTTCCCAGGCCTGTCTCAGCCCTGAACAAGGGAATCTGGAAGGAAACAAGGCGACCTTAGGCCAAGGGGCCAGAGCTTAACAAAGGAAGGAGAGCCTGGGCTCTGGGGTGTCACGTGAATTTTGCACCCATCTGACACTCCCCATACAGATGGAGGCTGGCTGGTCACTAGCAGCCTGGCTTTCTCTCTCCAGGTAGCTATTTGGGTCCAACCCTTTCCTCCCTCTGAGTCCCCATTTTCTTCTTGTGAAATGATGCTGGTTTTACTCAACTCACAGGCTTGTGTTTGAAACTAAAATGAGACAGCCAGCAACAATGAAAACATCAGCAACAATAACAATACAGCTTACAACGCAGAAACCATCATGGCTGCCTCCAAAGGCCCCTTCACTCGCCTTCTGTTCTGTGTCTTCTGCTCACTCCAAACAAGTGTTCTCCCTCCTGCCCTGCCCTACACTGCTGTTCTCCCTGTCATGGTTCTAGGTCATGACATACACGTCCTAGGTTGTGCTAGGATGAGCCTGGGGCTCAGCAGACAGTCTCTGTTGTGGGGACAGGGGAGAGGCACCAAGTGACAGGTCAGAATAAAGTCTAGAGAGGAAGAGAAGGGAGGGAGGGTCTGCTTCCTGCTGCAGCATTATCAGTGGGTTAACGGAATGGGCAGACTCGGGGAGCAGCCAAGGAGAGACCCACAATTTGCACAATCCATGAAGACAAGGAGCCCAAACTTTCTATCTAGGCGTGGCTCCAGCCTCAGTGAACTTCCAGAAGACAGTGATGGCATCTCAGTTTTCAGTGTCTGGCTGCTAGCAGGTGCTCATGACACTCATGTTGTGGGACAAAGCCAGGACTTTTGGCTCCGCTCATAAGCATCTAAGCTAGTAGCCAGCAGCTTGGTTCTAGACAGGCTTTCAAAGTGAAGGCTGCCACTGCTGATTTTACCTCAGGCCAGCAGCTCTCAGAGCTCGTGGGGAGCATCAGCCCTGTCACACAGAGACAGCAGCCTGTCAGCCATCTTCCAGATGCCCTAGGGAGAGAGGTTAGGAAGTACCAAGCAGGAAGGTTGTATGGACAAGGTGCCAAGCTTCTGGTAAAGGTAGCTGTCATTGAAGGATGAGAGGTACAAAATTACCAGGAGGGGAATTACCCACATAGAGCAGATAACATATGTGTATTAAAAATTCATATATAAAAAATTGTTCATGAAACTAGCTTAGGAAAAAGGTGAGGTAATGTGGTTTCAGGGCTTGTCCATGGTCTTCATCTCATCCCGGCTCAAATAACTGCTCTGGATTCAAACTCTCCCTGGCCCTGCTGAGCCTAGATGTCGTAAGAGTGAAGAATAAGGTCCAGGTCTCAGGTAGTCTGGAGCTTTTGTTTGATGAGATGTTTCCACACCTTTGGTCTCTACATCTATAAAAGGGGGGTGACAATAGGATTGTTTTAAGGAGGAAAGGAGCTGTCCTTGCAAAGCCCTTCGCACATGGTCTGGCTCTGGTGAGCTGGTTTGATTAACTTGGTCTTGACTCTATCCCAGCACCTGCTGACCCTTCCACCTCCTCACCATCCTGACCTCAGTCCAGCCTCACTCCTCACTGTCATCTGTCCCTGTAAGGAGTAGGTAGGTCTTAGACATGTTGGCTGCATCTGTTGGCTGATAGAAGGACTCCCTTATGTCTGAGATCATTTCCCCTGCTTTGTATTCCAGGCTTCCTGTGCCATGTGACACATCTCATTCCATGCCTGAGCCCCATAAAGCTCATTTACTGAAAGTTGACCATCCACCAAAACAAACTAAACCACAAAGGCTCATTTGATGAGCTCTGGTGCCCTTTCCCACTTGATTGTCTTTGGAATTAAGGATTAGGTATCAATTCTGCGTGTTTTTGTGTATGGGTGTGTATGTGTCCCTTTGTCTGTGGTGAGTGTATGTATGGGCATGTTCATGCCACGGTGTGGGTGTGGAGGTCAGAGGACGACCTCAGGGCATTAGCTCTCACCTTCTTACCAGGGCTCTCTTATTGCGTTGCCATAACAAATGCCAAGTCTGCCAGCAGATGAGCTCTGGGCTCCTCCTGACTCCACTTCCCATTGCTGTAGGCATGTTGGGATTACATACATATGAACCACTGTGTCTGGCTGTAAGTGGGTTCTAGGGATCTGAACTCTAGTCAATAGGCCTTCATAGGACACACTTTTAACCAATGAGCCATCTTCCCAGTCTCTGGACAGCATTTTTTTAAAGGAATATCCACCTAAATTCAATTTTTTAAAGCACTGTAATTTATTAATCAGAAAGTGGGACTGTCCTGAAGGACTTTCACACCTGACTTCTCTTTATTCCCTGCTGAATTCCCAGGACTGAGAAGGAATGAGAGGCCAAGGAAAGACGACTCCAGGTGTGTGATGGGATCCCTTCTTCAGAAAGATCAGAAAAAGATCAACTCAAGCCCTGCCTGCCACCCACCAAAGTGTCATTACACAGATTAAATCAGACGGCTGATGGTGATTTTAGTAGCTGGGTGGCTTGGGATGGTTTGAGCAGTTACTGAAAGTGTGTGTATCTATTCTAGTTATTTTAGGCACATGTTACGTGTTATGTGTTAGGACTTGGGTATAAAATGCTGGGACATGTAGCCCCCAGCTAGTGGTACTGTTTGGGGAGGGCATGGAACCTTTAGTAGGAGAAACCTACCTGGAGAAAAAAAGTCACTGGCGGGTTGTCCTTGAGGTTTATGGCTCAGCCATACTTCCTGCCTGCCTCCTGACCTGTTCAGATGTGAGTATGTAGTCTTGCACTCCTGTTGGCATGGAGAGGTTCCTGTTCCTGCCACCATGCCTTCCTTACCATGATGGACTACCCTCAAACCAGGAGCAAAATTATATATGAGGCTTTGCTCAGGGTCACACACACACACACACACACACACACACACACACACACACACACACATTTTATTTGAGTCCAGCTTTCTTCTAACAATATCTGAAAACAATGAGATCAGGCACCACATCAATCTATACAAGTGATTTGGATTTGTGCATCAAGCAAAACAGAGTCCCAGAGAATATCACACCAGGCAGGAATTAGGGAACAAGCTCACAGAATGCAAGTTGGCAGAGGATGATGTCCTTGGAGAGAAAATCATCACTTGGTCTAATCAGAAGAATTCGTTTTGCTTGAACCTTGGCTGCCTCTGAGCTTGAAAGACAGAACTCTCTTGAGTTGCTCCTTTCTGGTGTATCAGGGCGCACCACACACCGTTCCCCTTCCCTGGAAGCCACAGCTCTCAGGAGCTGCTATTATCCTAGAACTTCTTGGTGGTGACGGTCCTCACTTACCTTCGCCTGGCCTTTCATCAGCACGATGTTGGAAATGACCGAAGCCTGCAGGCCCCCAGATGGCTGCCCAAGCTGAGCTGTGCTCAATGACCGAGTTGGTCTTGAAGCACCCTGTAATGAGGAACCAGAGAGAACAGGGATGAGCCCCTTGGGGTGTCAGCCAGGGAGAAGACCCCAGTCTCCTCTTTTCCAAAGACTCAAGTCTAAGGACTAGAACATGATCAGTGAGTTGGACCCTGGTAAGGAGGGCTGGCTCTGGTGGCCTGGGTGGACTTTGCTCAGGGTGACACCCAGAAGACCAGCAGTGAAGACTCACAGAAGCGTGTGCAGGGAGTAGATCAAGGGTCAGGAATGCCACCTGTGCCTGACTTGATGTGGGTTCTCGATGTCTAATCACAGACCATGGTGCTTCGAGATAGGTCCTAGAAGCCGAGGCCTTTAGCAGAGTTTGAGACTTCAGCTGGAAAGAACACTCTCTTCACACTACCTGCCAAGGAGGTATCCGCTGTGTCACAGCGCCCCGCCCCATGAGGACAGTGCTGACACTTGGGAGGCCCCTCCTCCTCCTTGCTTCCTTTCTTGACTGCCAAGCGACTTTATCCATCAGGGCCTCAGTTTCTTTCAAGATAAGATCATGGTACTAATAGGGCCTACCTACAAGTGTGGCTTTGAGGATAACTGCACAAGCGCTTAGCACTTCCTGACCCATAGGGAGTGCTGAACAGCTTTCTTCTTACTATGTGCTGCTTGGACAGTCTGTCCTGGGAACGCTCTGGTGCTTCCTGCCTGTCCACCGAGCCAGCACTCCCGCTGTGAGGATGGGTGTCTGGTGGCTGTATGGTTCCTGCTCACTAAGATCTGATGCTGCATGGGTGGGGCAAGAGTCCAGGCTGTCAACCCTCAGACCAGCACTGTCCCCAAGATGCCTGTACCCACATCCTGCTGTGACATCAACTACCAGAGGACCCTGGGAAGGCCACTTAGCTCTGTGAGCTCCAATTTTGTCACCTGTAAAAGTTAACTATGAAAAACACTTTACTCATTTTCATTATATTCTTGTTGAATACATTCTGGGTGAATTAACACACACACACACACACACACACACACACACACACACACACACACACTGGCAAGCAGGAAACATGGAATAAATATTTGCCTCATGTCATGGTTTGATCCAGGTGTCCCCCACAAACAAATGAATGTGTTCTGATTGATCGATCCTCAGCTGATGGCAGTTTGGGTTTTACAACCTCGCTGGAGCTGTGTTGTTGGGGGCAGACTTATGGGGGTTATACGCCAGCTTCCCCTTGCCAGTGTTTGGCACACCTTCCTGCACTGTTTGAGGTGCTATGGAGCTCATGCCATCGTTTTCCCTGCCAGGATGAGTCTCCCCCTCAAGTCTGTAAGCCAAATAAACCCATTCCTCCACAAGCTGCTTTTGCTTGGGTTCTTTCTGCGCAGCAACTAGAAAGCTGACTGCAACACCTCAAGATCATCATTCCTTGGACAAACAACTCTTCCCCTCTCTCATCTCTTCCTCTTGCTGGCCTGCAACTGGCCATAACTCTTTTGGTGATCTCCCCAAAGGTACCCACAAAATACACCAGACCCTGTAGCCCTAAGGCCTTCCCAAAGCTGTCTATCCACTGGAGATCAGATGATCCTTCTTGGACCATGTCCTCTCCACCCACCGTGGAGATCCATATGAGGACAAAATGAGGCCATGTGTGGGTACAGTGATGGTTAACTTTCTGTGTCAACTTGCCTGGGCCATTAGGTAGAGACAGGGAATCCTTAGAGCTAGCTAGCTTGTCTAGTGAAATCAGTAAGCTCTACATTCTAAGAGAGATACTGTCTCAAAGGAAAAAATGGAGAGAATTTGAGGGAGACACCTGTCATAGACCTCTGGTCCCCACATTCACCCCCACGCACACACACACACACAAACACATACTAAAAAATAAAAACTAAACCAGAAGGCAAAGCACACTGCCCTTGATTCACATGAGTGGGCCTCATCTGAACAGCTGGGGACTTGGACAAAACAACAGGGCTGACCTGCGTGGACCAGAGAATCTTTCCTGCCAGACTGCCTGCAGATGGACATCAGTTTTTCTCCTGCCTTCATACTCCGCCTGAGACATTAACTTTTCATGGGTCTTAAGTCTGTAGGCTATCAGACAGAATCTATACTGTTAACTCTGTGGTTCTCAGACCTCTGAACCTGCACTTTAACTAAACCATTAGTGCTTCTGGGTCTGCAGCTTGCTAATTCACTCCAAAGATCTCAAGATTGCCCAACTCCATAATTACATAAGCCAAATTCTTATACTAATCCCCTCCCCTCTTTTCTTCCCTTTTTCCGTCTGCCTCCTCCTCCCTTCCTTCCCCTCCATCTGTGTATCTCAGTATCCAAGTAGGATTGCTTCCTCCCAGAGGGTAGGATGTGCAGTGGGTTTTGAAAGGTGGGGTAGGGTTTCCAGAGACAAAGATCCAACTTGAAGCCTATTTGATAATTACTAGCAATATAAGCATGAATAAATCCCTTAATGTGCCCAAGACCCAGTTCTCTAGTGCACCTCTTAGGGTTACTGTGCAGATAAAATAAAGTTGTAATATATCTTTTATATTTATTTCTTTATTTGAGAGAGAAACGGAGAGAGGATGAGTGTACCAGGGCCTCCTGCCACTGCAAATGAACTCGACAAACTGTGCCACTTTGTGCATCTGGATTTACATGGGTACTGGGGAGTTGAACCCAGGCCAAAGGCTTTGCAAGCAAATGTCTTTAACCATAAAGCCATCTCTCCAACCGCAAATTAAAGCTTAAATCCACAGCCTATTAGTTTCTAATAGCATAGAATTGGCAGCAGGTGCGCATGTCTGGCACAAGGGGGCACTCTATAGTTGAAGCATCCCTAGTAACCTTGCATGGCCTGATGACTTGGTCCACTAAGCAAGTCCACTGTAGACTGTGAACTGGACTGAAAGCTGCTAGGAAGACCTCCCCAACTACTGCTAAGGAAGGACCCCCACCATCCCTCCAAGATCTCCAGGTATCCCCTCATTCTTACCAAAGCCGGACAGTCCAATTGTTGAGAGAGGGACTTCCTATTGCTACAGAGAGCGTATGGCTGCCTGTCGGCTGGAGCTGCAGATTTCTGGGTCATTGGAAAATCAATTTCTCCTGTGCAATAGGGATTAACACCTAAACCAAGAGTGGGGGAAAACAGGAAGAAATCATGCGTGTGCTCTCAAATACCAAGTACAAAATTAGTTGTCATCAACTGGTACCCCCTCATTAGCTTGAAATCATTCAGCCCCTAGGTGCCTGGTGGGGGCATGAGGCTGTAGAAGGTGTTAACTCTCCTTCCGTGCTGCAAGCCCAGTGGGGATCTTCCACCAGGGTGGCCTCCAGCTTTGCTGGGTCCTACACAGCAGGAGCTGACAGGCTTCTCCTGTGTGTCAAGCAGAGTCCTGGCGGGGAGAAGTCGGGATGCCACAAGGCCCCGTCAACAGATGTCCTGGCTGTCAAGAAAGAGAGGAGGACAGTGCAGAAGGTCCCAGGATGGGACAACACAGGGGAGCTCTGGTGAATGCATGGGGAAGTCCCAGTGACCATGCAGCAAGAGAGACTAGACAGGGATAGGGGGAGGCCACATTAGGCTGCTTCTTACACACTCAGGCAGTTATGTACAGACAACTCTTGATTTGGGGGGAAATCTTAAAAAATGCCCAGTGTCAGCTTCCTCTTCAGTGTGGGCACCGTAGACTTCCTTTCATCCATCCAGGAACTCTGTCACCACTCAGCCACAACACACTGCCAAATATCCAGCACTCGGGAGGTAGAGACAGGAGTATAACTAGTTCAAGATCATTCTCAGCTACATATCAAGCTCAAGGCCAAGTTGAGCTACATAAGACCCTGTCTCCAAAAAAAAAAAAAATATCGAAAGAGAGAGACTCTTAGAGAGTGAGAGAGAAAGACCAGATCAGTCGGGTCTGTAGAGTGAGCCCTGAAAACAAAACAAAACACAAAAAGGTAAAAAGAAACAAAAAACCAGTGTGATTGATTGATTATATCTTATTCTGTTCAGCATGTCTGAGTTATTGTCCTACTACAGGATTTTGTGGAAAACTTCCTCCTCCTCCTCCTCCCCACCCCTCCCCCATACACCCATAGGAAAGTTTACTGGTGGTTAAGAGGAAAAACAGGCTGGATCTAGACTTGAGGTTTCCTGTTGTGGGACACAGGAAAGACCATAGCTCATTTATAGACTGGAGAAAGGAGGTGACTGTTCAGGTAGGTTTGGGAATGGGAACTCCTGAAGATGTCAGTGAAATCCTACAATGGAAGGAAGACAGGGATGGGGTGCAGTGGAAGGGGGAGGTCTTGTCCTTCAGGGTTCCCAGGGGTGGCTAGGATTCTCTTCCTGCCAGGACAGCTGCTCCCAGCAGCTGCCTCAGCGAAAGTTGGTGGTCCCTCTGGCTTGCAGGGTACCAATTGCTCCCAGATGGACCAGGAGGGAGACGTGGCCAGAGGAGTTAGAAAACCAGGCTTGAGGGAGACGGGACATACACCACAGATCAGAGTTTGGAGGGGAGGCAGGAAATTGTCTAGTCCTAATCTGATGGTGCATTTTATGTGGGGGCTTAACAGGAATTCAGGTTCCATACCCCACTGGACCCACTCACTCTGCCAGCACTGGTGGGTCTAGGGCAACTGTATGCTTGACAGCTCCAGGGTGATACAGCCAGACTATCATTGGTTCTTTGGGGAGTCCAGCTCATCTGCTTCTTACTCATTTGAAAGGAGATGAAGGCTCAGAGAATTCTTGAGATGTGAGCAAAGGAATCTAGGGCATAACCCAGGCTTCCCGGGATCCCACCCATTGTCAGCACTGGAGGAAGGAGGGCAATGTTGCATGGGAAATAAGAACAGGCTGGCCTTCTGGAGTGGCTGAGAGAACAGATTAACCTCCCAGCCATTGGCAAGCCCAGTGCAAGTGGCTTGATTTAGGCCCAGCTGGGTCCTGTCCTTCATGACCCAGACAGCCCTTCTGTTTGGGGTGCTCCGCTCCCTCTGTGGTCTCTGATATTTACAGACAGAGGCCAGAATAAGAACAGAGGTTCTTCAAAGCTCCAGCTGGTCTGGGCCTTCCTCCACTCTACCTGAAAATTACTTCTGGATGCACTCCAGCCAACCGAGAAATGCATCAGAATTATCCTCTCCAACGAAGGGAAGTTAAAACCAGCTAAATCTGCAGCCCTGAGTGCATTGACTGCAGATGCGGTCATGAAACCCAATGCAGAAGCCCAAATGATTTATCCAAAGGGAAACTATATGTTGAAATGAATATATAGTCATAATAATGAGCTTGTAATTTAAAACTAAGTTAGATTATGAAATGGAAAAGGTAATTGGGAAAGGAACTAAAATGAATCACTATTTAAGCTCCTCATGTTTCATAAGTGGAATAATTTTTTAAAATTAATGTTAAGTATTTATTAATAAAATCTAATTGATTAATTGACTAATTTAAACTTAAAGAATAATCTAAAATGGAAATGAAATTGGGTAAAGCTTAGAAACCACTGCAAAAATTGCACACAAACAAGATATAGCAACACACAGAAAACAAATAGCAAGTTACCATGGAAATATAATCGCATGCCATTTGTAAAAGAAAGGCAAAATAAAAATAAACAAAAAAAAGAGGTATTAAAGAAGAATGGACAGGAACTCATTATCAAAAACAATCATTTGGAAAAAAATACATATATTCTTTCTTCATATAAAATACCAAAAGTAAATTACAGATATAGCAAGTTTGGAGGGAACAATAAATCACTTATAAATTAGAAGATACTAGAAATATTTATTTCACAGTCCTTCCAATGTGAGAATAACTTTCACAATTAAAGGAAAAGATCATAA
This sequence comes from Zapus hudsonius, assembly GCA_004024765.1. NCBI lineage: Eukaryota > Metazoa > Chordata > Mammalia > Rodentia > Dipodidae > Zapus > Zapus hudsonius. The sequence goes on from PVHP010005493.1 coordinate 62,626, forward strand.
ATTATATAAAAGTTAAAACATTTTCAAATAAACTAACTGGAAAAAGTGGTATTTTTAAAAGAAATACGACTGAATTATTAACCTAACAAAGAGTGTAAGTTAATGATAAGACAAGGATCACCCCACTATAGAAGAAGACAAACTCACCAAAACTGAAAAAAAAAAATAACTGAAAAAAAATCTTTCAGTTTACCTGAAGAGGTCCATTTTCCAAATGTTTTGTAAGCCAGCGGCTTAGCCCTGGTTTAAGCAAGAAACAAAAGGTACACCTAGTGCCCAAGGCCCGAAAGGCACAGGGAAGAAATAGTGTCAGCAGCGCCCAGTGAGCCACAGCCAGAGAAGACAGGTCGTCTGGGTGATTTACAGCAGCAGAGGGGCACAGGGCAGAGGGCTGACATCTCTCAGTGACTGAATTCAGCCAGAACCCAGAGGGCTGGGAGCCAGGTGACATTGAGGGTCACCACCATAGCTGGCTCCATGGGTGTGTGAGCTGGCAGTGGTCATGGCCTGAAATCAGAAGAGGCCCAGTTTGGTTTAATACAGTTTTGAAAATCTTAATTGAATTAGGGCATCGTGGGGGGCCTCCTAGCCGCCCCCCCCCCCAGCATGGGTGCTCTCAGGTCTCTGCTCCTAAAGACACTTACTGGTGGAGTTGCTGCGAGTCCTTTGGTGGCAGACTTTAGGAAACAGGAAGCTGCTACTTTGTGCTTCTGCTTTTCCAGGCTTTTCTTTAGAGGAAGTGGTAGAAGATTCCTGTGGAGACAATTCCCACCTTTTTTATTCAGCAAGTTAGTATAGACAAGAGTACTTAGCACAGTGGAATTTGGACACTGACCCTTGTCTGTCTCCTTAGGTATTCTAAGGACAGGGATTTAGGATTTATGTCATCCATCGATTCACAAGTATGCATCCATTCATCCATTCATCCATTCATCCACTGATTTCATAAAAATAATGAATGAATAGATCTTACAGAACTATTAATCTAGGATGATGCATATTGAATACATATGTCAACAAGTAGGTGTCAGGGCTTCATTAGACATGAGATCCAACTATGGTCCAAATAAGCAAGGACCTTGAGCTTGGGGAAATGGCTAACTCAGAGGATACAAGCACACGGATGAAGATGGAACGGAAGTTGCAGAGGATGGCTGCGGCTGTGAGGAACAGGATGAAAGCTCGTGGGTACTTTAAAAGAGACTGTGATAGGGTAGAAGTTGAGGTTGAAGGTGACAAGATTCTTTCACTTTGCTTCCCGGGCCTGTTCTAGCTTGTAACTTCATTAGCTACAAAGACCTTGACTTGATTTTTGAGTCGAATTGGTTTCGTTATTGATACCATAATTCTATGCCCATTGCATGCCCCAATCAGAGAGAGGATCTCCGTCTACCTCTCACTCTGTGCCCCCAGCACACCTCCAGCCCACCACTGTGGGTGGCCAGGGCCTCATCTGCCCCTTTTGTTTTCAGGCTTTTCCCTGCCATGTGGTTGGTGACAGGTAGGAAGCCTTCCTGGACCCACCCTCATCTGGACGATATCATACAGAAAGTTCTCAGCAGTTCCAGAACCTGGCTGGCCCTTTCCATGGCTTCTTCTTCCTTACTTGTATATTCCTTTCAAATTTTGACAGAAGTTTCTAAAGGTAGAGGAGTTAGTCAAGTAGATTTTGTAAACAGTCTGCAGCCAGAAGTGCACTCACAGTCTTTCAGAAATTAAACTGCCCCACGCTGACATAAAAGCATCCTGCAGGAAGCCACAGATCAATTCCTTTTTATTTCCTGTACAAGTCTAGGCTGGAAACGAGAGACCACATTCTGGCTGAGTCCTGGTAGTCATTTTTCTTTTTAACAACAGGTGGCACCATATG
>PVHP010005494.1:0-65116 GCA_004024765.1 Zapus hudsonius
CCTTTCTTGGTTTGCTGTTCTCTCCCAGTAGGAACTGTATTCAGCCTATTCATGGCCGCAGACTATGTTTCATGCCAATGGTCTGTTTACTCCAGTTATCGCCAATCAGCTTCCCCTGGCAGCTTGTGCATTGCCCTTCAGCCCTTCACTAACTGCCATCTGGGGGTTGGTTACCATTCCAGAGCTCGCTGGGATTCTCAATGAAGATCGATGGCATTCTGCGGTTTCTTCAGCAACAGGATTTCGTCTCTCATACAATGTTTTAAGACAGAGCAAATTGTATCTTATAAGTAAAAGTCCCTGCAAAGAAGTTCATGTTCTGCCAATGATACAAATGACGATTTTAAACACAAGGCTCATAAATTCTTTGTAATGATCCTGTAAAACTGGAGAGCCCATTGAAAACACGAGCTTCATGTTACATGCAACTAAGGTAAGGAGGAGAATGTAAGCTTTAACATGACTCTTGAGTTACATAGTTAATTCACACAGAAAGGACTGTGTAAGTTCCATCACAAATGCCAAGGGAAGGATGAGTGTGTTGTCCTGGTAGATGATCTGTGTGTGTGGAGGGAAAGAATTTCCTGAAAGATGGGTTGCTATCTCAGGGTTTCCAAATCAATGATTACAGCACATTTTCTGTTTTTCCTGATTGTAAACAATGTGTCATTGACAACACATTCACCTATTGTTGGGTTGGTTAAGGGTATCAGTTATCAAAAATAAACCCACTTAAAATTATCACTTAGGCTTTTGTTTTGGGGGATATTAGATGCTCCAAAGTGGCACATTTCAGAGAAGGTTTGAGAAGGCGTCAGGGTCCATGAAAGCACTGATGAGTGCTTCTCACTTATACTCATCCAGGACCTCATGGAGGCCTCAGTGAGGGCCTAAACCTTTCTTCCAGTCTTCCTTTGATTACTAACCTGACCTAACATAGGCTCTGCCTGGTTCAATGTTGGCTCTGTGTCTCATTTGTGATCTTGAGTTATTAAGTTAAAAATCTACTGGAGGCCTAAAGTTAAACAAGTGTGTGTAATTTGTAGTGTAGGTGTAAAGGTGCACATGTCTTCCATATTTTTCCTGCCCAGCATGGAGCCACAGTCCTGTAAGGACAGTAGTGGTAGTTGAAAACATGGGAGGATCAAGAATCCAAGGTTAGTCTGAGATATATAGGGAGACTCTGTTTTAAAAAAGTATAAAAGGGCTGGAGAGATTGCTCAGTGGTTAAGGCACTTGCCTGCAAAGCTAATGACCTGGGTTCAATTCCCCAGTATCCATGGAAAGCCAGATGCACAAAGGTTGCATGCATCTGAAGTTTATTTACAGGAGCTAGAAGCCCGGGCATTCCCATTCTCTGTCTCTCCTCTGTCTCTCTGTCTCTCTGTCTCTCTCTGTCTCTGTCTCTCCCTCTCTCTCTCCTCCCTCATTGGAAAGAAACAAAAATATCTTTAAAAAAATTAACAAAGAACTATTCCTTAATATCACATTAATGTTTTAATTTTTTAAATATGCAAATTGTAAACCAAATAAAAATTAGACCTTTAAGGAAAATTAAAATGTTGACCTTTGATGTCATACTCATTGCAAAATGCTTTCTTTCTTTTTTTTTTTTTTTTTTTTTTTTTGGTTTTTCAAGGTAGGGTCTCACTCTAGCCCAGGCTGACCTGGAATTCACTATGTAGTCTCAGTGTGGCCTTGAACTCATGGTGATCCTGCTACCTCTGTCTCCCAAGTGCTGGGATTAAAGGCGTGCGCCACCATGCCCGGAGCAAAATGCTTTCTACTAAGAGGCCAGTCTATCGATCTTGAACAGGTTTTTTTACAAAAAGAAAGTGGGAACACAGTTAAACAAAATAAAAAAATAAATCACATGTCATCACAATTTGCTTAGCACCAAAAGCTGCATCAAAGTAATGCATTTTTTCTAGCCAATCATTTAATAAGAAAATTCACTATAAAGTTGAGAATCATTTGAATTCATTTTATGTACAAGAAACCATGTTACTTCTGATGCTTATGCAACAGTATCCAAATATAATTACTTTACTTTTTAAATACTTTTGAAACATTCTTATGAATTTTATGGGAATTATCTTTCATTCAATGAAAGTATATATTTTATTTCTTATAATAAAAATAATGGTATTAACATTACTCATAAATCACCTAAGAAAAATTCTTAGAGATATAAAATGTCTACTAATAACCTAATGTAAAAGGCAATATTTTCCCCAGATGTATTACATATTGCTGGAAAGAAAGGCTTTTAAAAACCTAAGTGAAAACAGTTCTTTGCAGAGTCCTGCAGACAAGAGATAAAATACCAGTCAGCATAAATCAAGCTACAAACGGAATCTACCTAAACATTACCATTCTGTAGGAATCCTCTTTCCTAAATGCTCTCTAAATGTGCTACTTAAGAAATCATGTTAACATACTTTGTAAACAGACTTACAGATTAGACTTTTGTATTACATAGTGAAAATTAATATATCAATTGTGCACTGAGTATGGGGCGTTTGGTAGACACATAAAATAAATTCTTTATGTTTCAGTGAACTTGAAGAAAATAAGTGGTGCACCATTTTAGAAGGACTCTATGGTCCACATTAGTGAGAACAAAATGAGTCGGGCACCCCTACACCAAGTGAATGAATCATTCAAGAAATATGGACGTTGATAATAGCAGTTCCTGCAGCAATAAAAACATGATAAAAGGGTCTTTGACTATATGAAACCTTGGAAGCCTTGCCAAATATAGAATCTAGTCTGTAGACAGGCACAGCACAGTATCCTGTTGTCTTTAGCAGGTCTTTGGGGGTGAAGGAGTTCTGAAAACTTCCCTTTAACTGAAATGATCTCACAAACTGCCTTCGCTTCCAAGAGAAATCAAAAGTACTGAATTTAACTTGATATTTAAAACATACAGTCCAGCATGGTGGTACATGCTTGAAATCTCAGCAGCAAGATCTCAAGTTGTAGGCCAGCCTGGACTACATAAGGAAGCCTTGTTTTAACAAACAAATAACCAACTAAACAACCAATCAACCAACAAACTCCCCAAGCAACAGAAAATCCTATCACTAAACCAAATAAAGAACCCCCCACCCCACAAACCAACAAACAAAAACAACCAATCAAACAAAAAACACCAGTAGCATTTGCAGAACAATTCTCCTTGGTTAACCAAGTAAAATTTCCTTTAGTTCTGAACTTGGATGGATGTTTTGAAGTTACCCACTTGTATGAGCTTATTAAATTGCATTGAAAACTTTTAGTTCTCATAGTATAAACCATTGAGTTAGAAGACTTTTTTAGTTAGATGTTTGTTTCAGCATTTGCTCAAATAATGGAGCCCTTAAGACCACCTTAATAAGATCTGGGTTCCTAGGCTTATTATCACAATGATCACCTCCTACCTCCTCTCTCCTTCCATGCCAAAACCTTGTGGTTCTGAAAACCTCAGTGAGGTGATGTTATTCATTGTGGACTCACAAAGGACTAGGTAAGTCCTGGTGAGATAGTGTGTGTGTGTGTGGGGGGGTCCATGTCTCAGGGTATTCCTACCCACTCTGTAGCTTTTACAATCCTCTGCCCCCTCTTCCACAATGTTCCCTGAGCCATTCTGTAGAGAAGAAATCTATGCAACTAGCTACTAATACGAAAAATAGTTAGCCTCCTTTTTGGTGTTTCAAAATCTTATTTGCTATGGGCTAATAGTATACTGTACCTTTAAAAGAACACAGGCTCACATACAAACACCCCCATGTAGTGTCAAAAGTGATATTTGAAAATGTTTGAGCAGTTATTCTTGATTTTTAATATTAGACATGTTTGTTTCATTTCGTTTAGATTGGATACCGATCAATTCTTGCCCAAAATAATCCACTTCCTGTAACTTTCACATCTAAAAATATTTTAAAATGCCAACTCCTATTTTTCTCTTGCTCAAATTAACACTTGCTAAACATAGATAAATACAAGTGTGAGTACATTTATACACATCTATTTCCTTAAGGTAAAATAAAAGGTAATTTCTTCAATTAAGACCTGGCTAAAACAATCATTAGAATTCTTGTGCCTTCTATTACAAAAATAAAACAAGATACTTGTTTCTCTACATGGTCATAAGCTTTGGTCACTGTACAGCATGGTTCCTTTGTTCACATGTTTCAAGAGCACTTGCCACTTTAAGCCTGAGGGCCTCTTTAGCAGGAGACTGTCAAGTTCTACTCCCTAGAGCCCAGTAAAAACCTAGATGTGGCCCCACATATCTGTAAGGCCAGCTGTGGTGTATATGGGGGGTGGGGGGAGGTGGAGACCAGAGAGACTCTCCAGGGATCCATGATGGACAGCAGCTCTGTGTTTAGGGAAAGATCTTGTCTTAAAGAAAGAAATATGTCCATGAACAATAAGTGAAGGCACCCACTGTTTTCCTCTGGCCTCTGCACGCACATGTATGGCATGAGTGCACCTATACACACACACACACACACACACACACACACACACACACACACACACACAGAATCCACATGATAGACTTGCCAAGTAGTCTGTAAGGGTGTATATTCCTAGTAAGAAGGAAGATAAAAGACTCTCTTTGAACAGTTTCTTACTAATAAGATGTTTATTAATAATATCAATACAATTGCTTCTAAAATCCAATTTTTTCAATGGTGAAGAGGCAAATGCCATACTAACCTCAGTCAGATGGTTCTTTGGGTTACATTGATAGTAAGTTACAATGAGCAAACATTGACTGTAATATAATATACAGTACAATAAAACTTGGAGCAGCTGCATGAATTGGTAACATTTTATATCATTGTAAAATATCTCAAATCTAAAAACAATGCGTGTATACAGGTGCAGACATGAGAAAATGGTTCATTTTAAATCAATTAAGTACTTTGTTCTAAAAATCTATCTTCTGTAAAATACATGTTTATGTCAAATGATACTGCATTTAAATATAATTTAACAGAGTTAAATATAAATCACATTTATGTCCATATAAAAATAGATATATAAAAATAGAGTATTTGAAAGAGGTGGATATACATACTAAAGAATCAACGATCAAAATAGTTTAGTTTTTATATGGCAATGACCTTGAGGTGTTTGTACCTTTAGTCATTTCAACCGCATATTGAATTAACTGAGCTCCCCTCCCTACCAAAAGTTTTCCTTTAAAAACCACCATTATAGTGATATGTCCTCTCATAACAAAGCATTTGGACAGTAAGGAAATTTACCATTTTGTACCTTAAAGGATAGGAGAGAAAGTTTTCAATACGTGAAGTATGTTTTATATGTATGGCAACATTTTAATATAAAAAGTATGCTTTCTAAATTTGAATTAGAATCATATGCTCAAGGAAATAAAATATAAGTACTAGTCACAGTACCCTTTGTGGATACATAGAAAATGATTTATGCTTATGCTTTTGAGAATCCACGATACTTTGCAAAATAATTATATAAAATGTAATTGTAATCTTACATCACACAGGCCTATAATGGCAAGTGAAAGCTTCCTTAATATCCATAAAACATAAAGTAATACATGAGGACGTTTATTCTGTTTCTGACTTTAAGATCATGTATTTCATCAATTTAGACTGCGGCTACCCATTGAAGTACATTGACATGACAGGAGGGAATGTTTCTGAAAATCACAAGGAGTAAGAGTTGACCATATTATTGCTTTAACTGTAAAATATACACTTACTATCTCTCTGATAGAATCCTCTTGAATTTCCTTGTAGAGCATCGTTCCTATTTTTCTTCAGTTATAAAATTTTAAAAGCATAACAAGTGTTTTTCATAAACATCAGATCCACAAAGTCAAAGCCATCCTAAATGCCACGTTTTCCTCTGGTAATGAGCCTAAGTGTAATTCCTCCTTGCAAATGGAATGTAATTGCTTCCTTGTCCTTCTAATATTTATGCTCCTACAGAGAGGATAACACAATACTGAGCAGCACTACCCTTTCCCCATATAGTTCAAGTGTCTAGATTTCTGTTAATCATCACAGTACAAATACCAAGCCCACAGTGGCCCTACATTATGACCACATGTCAAGTAATTTCCTTTCAGCTCTACCTGTTAGTCTAAAATGATCTGATATTAGGTTCATATCTGGACTGTATAAAGCTACTAGAAAACGTGGTATTGCTCTTTGTAAGCTGTGTGCTTTGGTGTGCATGCTTGTATTGGAGTATATGTTTATGTGACCATTCCAAAATACATGTGAGCATCCAGGTGAATGGCTTGTCTATAACCCCAAATTCGGCTTCTGTTTCAGGAGCCTATGCCGACCTTTTTTTTGCACACATCCTGCTGAGGAGGATTTCAGAATAAACCTGATTTACTGGACCTCTGACATGATACGGTGATTGAGCGTTTGTGACAGGGTCTTCATGTTGTTGGAGTTTGCTTTGAGTGCTGAAGTATTTTCCCACAATATGATTCTTTGATGTTTTCATCTTAACAAAGTGGTGCTCTCTGGATGACTTTGATTTCACTACCTGCATAAAGAACAAGAAATGAGACAATGTCAATGGTATCTGAATCCTGAAAATAACAGTATAACTAACTTATGGACATGAAAGACATTTCTGCACACAATGTGGTGCCCAAAGGGAAGGAATATAATATGCATAACCAAAAACTAGGGTAAATTGTGTCCCACCAAAAAAACCTACCAAGGCTTCACTTTTAGTCACTTCTCATACCTTAGAACAGCTGTTCCACAGGCAACTGAGGACTATCTCAGACGCTTTTTCCCACCCTGCTGTGTTGCTGTGTTTTGTGTGTGTGTGTGTGTGTGTGTGTGTGTGTGTGTGTTTTGGCCAGATGAACTGTGCACTAGCATAAGTTTTGACATCATACCACAATAGAGCAGACACGGCTGTAAGTTTCCCATGTCATTCATTCAAATTTGGTGTCTTAAATCTGCCTCCCATAAACTGGAAACTAAGTAGTATCCTCAGAGAAAAGAAAGATATTTTCTCACTTCAGTTAGTAGCTTCATTTATTTCTTTTGGTAATAAATAGTGGAACCTCTAAAAGAATCTATGCTTTATTAAGCTACAACAATACACAAAGGGAGAAGAAAAAAAGGAAAAACTGGCTCTCTCTGGTACAGTTCATAACCCCCTAACCTATGGACAGATCCAGTATGTGCACCGAGGAAGGACCCCAGTGGGAAGGTTACAGAGAGGAGGAAAACGGGGACACATTCATAAAATTTGCTCATACAATGTATATACTTATTCATAATAAAGATATTAAAAAATTTTATGTATGTCTATATAGATATATACCCATTTAATAGGTGGTATTATAAAGTCTTTATAAAGCCTAAAAAGGGTTAGAATAAAAAGTTGCTTCTTTTCTCTGTCCCCTACTCAAACAATCCATATATTACCATTTTGTGGCTCTGTTTGCAGGTATTTTAAGACTACATATGCACTCACACATACAAAGAGAGAGTCTAATTTATGGTGTACTTGTACATTTTATAAAAAGTTGTCTTGGTAAAATATCAAAATTGTTATCTTTCAACATTGAGGTCACAAAACTCAGATTGTGAGTTTTGGAGAATAGGGACCATGAGGTGGGGACCAGGAAAAAAAGCTGGGATGGGGTGGTTACTGAAAATAGAAAGAAAAGGAAAGAAAATATTTATAAAGATGTTGGAATCTCTTTACAAATGTATAACAAAACAAAATTTCCATATTTTAATGCAACTACAATCTAGTGTTTTTCTGTCAATCCTTGACCACAGTAAAGTACTCATTGGTAATGAATGAATGAAAGGATAGTAGCACACATGGATTTTTCTTTATTCTTTTGGGTACAATGTAACAAAGAAGTTCCATATTTTTGATCTTATCTAAGAGACTTGAACAATTAAGAGTTTTTCAAAACAAACAAAAAAATGGAAAAAAAAATCACATGATATTTGGGTGAAAAATGCTTTACTACATTATAACTAAACACAAACCATTTTAGAAGTTCCTGGAAAGAAACTTTATAGAGATCTACACAAAGAATATTAACAGTGGTGACCTTTTAGTGATGCATTTCAGGTAGTTTTAGATGTGTTCTAACTTTTTTCTTTTAATATAATAAAAGTACATAACTTTAAAGATCACAAAAATTGGAAGATATTAGCATTTTGAAGAAAAAAGTTAGCAGTAATGTGTTGTAAAAACCAATTACACTTTGCTGACCCAAAAGACATGCATTGCTTTCCATCAGCTAAGGGAAGCTTGCTTTTGCTTGATCAGGCTCTTGGATCACATGGCTCCAAGGGAGATTGGGGAAATCATGAAGTTGTGGTAAGGAATCCCCGTGGATTTCAATTTAGAGCTCAGTTTGCAGTAAACATGGATTAATATCCCAGATCCCAACAGTGCACAATTCTGTTATGTCTTGCCATCCCAATATGTTTATGTCATAACTCCAAAAGTGATAGGCAGGAGAGGACACTGAATTTCTTAAAGGTTGTATATAATTTAGAAAAGGCCTGTATTCACTCAATATTTTCTAGGGAAATATTTAAGCATAAATATGACATTCAATTTTGACATAATATTATTCCAGTGTTTGGAGGCCAAAATGAGGTTAATTTTGTTTATATATCTTTTATCTTAAGTTCTAGCTTTTGTAACTGCCTGATGGTCTACATGCTAATTACAGCAAAATAGAAAAAGTCCACAACTATGCAAGAGGTTAGAGTCCATTAAATAATTTCTTAATATTTTTTGTGACTTCAGGATGGGATTTAATGTTGCCTTAAAAATACTGGATAATGCCAATGTTTTTAAATCTTAAGAAAGACTCATAGGTACTGTTCAGAAATATATGATTTCTAGTATATTTCTGAAGTGAGTAGTTCTCACTCAAAAGTATTGTCAATATTTTGCTAACTCTCCATGGGAAGGTTAATAATTTACTTCTGTTTTTAGGGAGCACCATGTTGATCTCTGAGAGAGGATGGTGGTATGTTGGGGTCATCCCCAGTATCTGAAGGCCAGGTGAGTCCTCCCTAGTGCTAATGCTTCATTTCTGATTTTGATATGGACTCCAATATGCTCTTGTGGGTGAATGAACCAGGCACACTTAATTCACTTGTTTTCCTTTGAAAACTATTTTTTAGGGGAAATTGAAGATGATGTTTCCAAATTCTTTTTCTGAATCCTGAATCCTGAAACTTATAAAGATCATTACTTCAACTTTTATATAGCAAAATATAGATACAAAAACATCCTTCTAAAATGCTATTGGAAATTAGATCTTGTAACATTAAAAAATAAAACAAAACAGTGGTGTTATGTGTCATACCACTCACACATACAATTTATGTCAAAACTGACAAATGCTTAAATATTATAAATTATTTCATCATAGGAAAGGACCAAAACATTTTAAAGAGCTATATCATAATTTATTCCGAAAACTCAAATGAACCCACTAAAAAATACACAGATATCCTAAAGTTGATATTTAAAATTTATAAAACATTTTCACAGTCTAACAACATTTAAAAATATATTTTAAAAGCATCCCATTATAATACTTAACAACTAAATTCAGCAATGATGTATTGGATGCAGGTGAAGAATATCAAAAACTTAAAATGAGTCATGAATAAGGAACAAATGGAAAGATATACCATGTGAAGGCTTCCCAAATTAAAGTTCCCATTTCCATGATAAACATTGGGATTTGGGGGGGGGATGTGATGAATGTAAGAATACAGGTTAAAGAATCAATATAGGCAAATAATCATGACCATTGGTGAAGGATAACAACTACGAGGGGGGCTTTCACTGCCAACTGCTCTTTCATCAAGATGAATTAAATACCATCACGACTCTGTCATAAGCCTAAGGAAAGAGTGCACATTGTCACACTCTGCCTCCGTCCAGCTCTTGCTGCCTCTTGGGCCCTCACCACTTACAGGTGCTCCCATGGAAGCTTCTCATCTCTGGTAAACAAAGTCTCTTGGATAATCACCATCATCAGTGAAAGTCCTCATTGTTTCCTTGCAGAAAGCAACAGAATAAGTCTTCACAGAGAATTTCCCATGTGCACAGCCCTGAGAAGCCATGTGTGGCAAAACTATGGAGGTACCATGGCTAGTGCAGTGCATTTGCTCTGAGACAAGGAATCAGAGATGGTAGTGTGCTGGAATAGCAGAGCTCTCAGGAGTGGCTGGTTTCAAAGCATGTGTGAAGGAACTGGGAAGATGCCTCAATAGTTAAAGGCACTTGCATGTGAAGTTTGCCAGCCTGGGTTCAATTTCCAAGCCACCCATGTTAGCCAGACACAAAACGAGGTGTAAGCATATGGTATTCATGTGCACTGGCAACTGACACCCCCCCCAAGCAAATAAGAATTTTCCTTTAAAAAGAATATGTGAAGCCCCTTTGTGGAGAAGCTATGCAATACTTGCAAGAGTTAAAGTCCCACCTTGAGAGCATCAGGATGCATGGGGCAGCATGAACTGAAATAGTCATGTTTCCCACTATCAGAGGTGAAAGGATGTGATGTTTGGTACAGAATCCGTTACAAATAATATATTCAATAAACTTTTGTTAAAATGGCAAGTATAATTTGCCTGGTATAATTTTGCTTCTGCCTAGATTAAGATGGCCAATTTCTTTGTAGGGAGTAAGCTTAAATGCCAGGCTCTCTAGAACTTGATGCAAAGACGTGAATTTAAGGCCAAAGAGTGAACAATATTCAACAGTGAGATGGGAATTATCACAATATTCATTATTTAGATTAAAACATATGGTATAAATTCATATTGTTCCCTAAAATGTTTATGAAGACAAAAGAAGTTCTAAATAGAACCCAGTGTTATATAAATCCAGAGACCATAAGTGCTGACAGCCTTGTACTTTTAATTATATGGGATTAAGATGAAGAATGTAGGTTTAAAACAGAGCTATGCACCACACTGCAGATGTTCAAAATAGACAAAGAAGGTTTTGCTTGAATTATGTAGACTTATTTTTAAATTCTTACAGTGAGCAAGAATTCATTTAATCCCTTTGCAATGAAAAGCCAAAAAAAAAAAAATCCAAACAACAGCAACAACAACAACAACAAAAAAAATGAGGCTGTGTCTCATAAAATAAATATTTAATAACCTTCCCTATATAATATCCATATTTTAATCTTCAAGTTCTCTATGTTAGGAAACACATGGAGTAATTCAGATATGGTCCCTGCACTCAAAGGGACTCTATAAAGACACATGTCTAAGATACTTGAAGTAAGAACAAGAATGAAGCAACTTCAAAGACATCATCTGGGATCAGCTCTGCAAGGTCAAGCCCCACGTTGTTCCCATGTAATGAATAGTTCTTAGCACAGAAGGAAACTCATTGCTAATTTATGGTGGGTATAACATGATGTTTACATGGCTATTATGTCTTTGAACTTTTAAAAAAATTAGTATCCATCATTGCTTTCAAACTGCTATCTCTGAATGGCAAAATATTATCTTTTATAACCTATTTATATAAATTCTAATGTGGGAAACATAGTTGGCTACATTTTTAAGGCTTGGAAATGTTTTATCAGTGAAAGATGTTTGATACCTGTACAAGAAAGAACAAATTACCTCTTTCCTTTGATCTTGTGTGGAAGTGGGCCAATTTGGGTACTTCCCAAAATTAGATGACCATTTGTGGTTGTTAAAATCCAAATGACCTGTCAACTGGATTGTAGCATTGAAAGAGAGCTACTACCAATACAAATGCTAGGCTATCTCTGAGGCCTAAAAATAACAGCAATCAGTACAAATGAGCTACAGAAAACATCATGCGAGTTAGGCTTTGAAACAAGGAAAAAGCTGCAGATGCCAATGGACACTGATCACCTTCAGCAGAGGTTAATGGTGTGACACATCCAAAAAGTGCCATATGCTGGCGTACATATGAGGTGACAGCTTGCAAGTATGCATGCTTACCTAGAAAGGAATGGAACGACTACATACAGTTAATAATCTGTCTGTGTGTAGTTTGCAAATATTTACATTGTTTATATGGAAGTGGTACATGACCAGTCTTTTGCCCTTTCATTCAAAGCTATGCCTTCTCTTTACCGTTTTTCTTTGTTTATTTTTCTTTGTAAATTTATTATGCCAAATTATACTGCAAGGTAGAAACAGGAAGGATAACAAAGTATATTGACCAGTATTGTTCCATATTAAAAAGTCATTATTTAGCATTAGTCTTGAATCATTTTCTCATAGTAATGATCTAATTTAAATTAACATACATGTGGTTATAGACTTTAAATGAAAAAAAAACAGTGTTTTGGAAACATTTTGTATTGGAATATGTTAATTATAGAACTGAGGATAATTTGGGAGCTCACATCAACACAGTAAGTTATGAAGATAATCATACTTCTTGACTCAGTATAAGAACATTGAGATTTTGAACTTTGGAGTATGGAACTATCTTTTACTTTCACAGCATCGTTTCAAGTTAAGCAATTTCTCAGTTTATAGTTGCACGTCTTTCCACATTTCTTTGTAATGAAAAATTTGGGCACATAGATGTTTTAAAAGGCACAGAAATACCACACTTCAACTTGATTGGCTTCAGCCAACAGCCTTGGTTGAGACTTACCAAGTGAACGAAAAGTTATTTCAAGTTATGCAATAAAGCTAACAATGCAACTTTAATTAGTAAGTATGTGTAACTTCAATACTCAGAATTGATTTCACACAAATGTTCATTAGAATGTATGCATTACCATGACAATGAATAATATCTCCTTTGGAAATAACTTGGAGTTTTCCAGAAGCCAGTACAAAGTGGGCAGGCTTGGCCAACTGGAAAAGTGTCAGACAGATTACAAGCAAATACCTTTCCTAAAACCCATCTTGACCTGAATAACCTCCAAGGAACTTTTGATGTAGTTCCAGATTCAGAGAACAAAATAGGAAAGAATTTCCATGGTGCAAGTGTTCCAGAATGACCTTTGCCTGGATTAGAGGGACACTCTGACTACAAACTTGGGTCATCATTAGGAGTGGGATCAGAAGAATTAGGGGACATCACATTCTAAGGCTGGAAAATATGTGATTAACCAAATCAGATGTGCCACTGGCATCTTTTAAGATAAATGTATTTTTTATCTCATATTGTCATTCTGCACACTGACAATCAACCCAAGATCTAATCACAAAATTATGACTGCTCAAAAAATAGAATTCATAGAAATGGAATAAAAATAAAGCAACAAACAATAGCTAGAAGATGGTCTGTATAATTTATAATTCCATTTTAGGACATCATTCAATTTTGGCATATAATGGGAAATAATTTCATTTCACTCACTCCCAACATATTTAATTATGGCCACATTAAATAAGTTATCTTGATTTAAGAAAGGCAAAGTTTGGAATGGGTCAAAGATGCTGAGGATTAGGGAACATGATTACAATTTTTAAAGAAATGACTTTTTCTCTGTTTGGAGGTTTCCTGAATCTCAGTGAGCATATTGTCACTGTCTTTCCAATCTCCAACCCTTCCTTCTCTGAGAGCTCACCCTCTTAAAACTAGCCCCTAGGAGATCTGCTTTAGCTATGCAAACATTTTCTCTTCTCAGGTAGAGAGATTGATTTCAAGTGGCTACAGACTACTATTTTGCACACCCTTGCAGTTTCTCAGTGACTAATTCCCTGTTTTAAACTCAAATATTCCTCATTGGCTAAATATTTATTCCACTGATTTTTGTACTGTTTTAAACAACTTTCATTAGTTTTTTTCATTATAAGCTAAGTGCCCATCTTGCTGTATTTATACATCTCTCTTGGGTCTTTGAATCCTCTTGAAGTTAACTTACAAGCACTAGTTTCATATTTCTCTCTTGAACTTGAACTTAAAATTTTCACTTAAGAATAAGGTAACAAAAATGTCTCCTGGAGGACTGAGAAGATAGCTCAGTACTTAAGAGCTCTTGCTGCTTAATCACAAGGGTCTGAGCTGACAGTCCAAGTATGATTCCTCAGCATCCATGTAAGAAGATGGGCATTGCCATGCACATCTGTAACCTCTGTCCTGCAGGAGTGAGGACTGGAGACCTTGAGGAGATCCAGGTTGGAGAAGAGACCGTCTCAAGGAAATACACTGATCAGTGTCAGAGGAGAACCTCCCCCCCCAAACATTGTCCTCTGGTCTCCAGATGTACATGATGTATGTGCACATGCATGCATAAGCTACATATACATCACACAACACATATTCTATAAACACACACATGTGCAGAAAATGCCACATAGAAACAATTTGTGTGGACCAATGTTTTCAAATGCTGGCTTCCCTGTGGGATTTGCTCTGTACAACACTGGTCCTTGCAAAGGAAATCCTTCACCTCTCATTACACTTCTCCAGCTGTCTGTCTGATAGCTCCATGCTGGGAGGTCTGGCAATAGGTACAGGAGCTCTGCCTTTCACATGTTGATTTTATCTTCATTTATTATTTTCAGCCCTGAGATTAATTCATCCTCTACTTATTTCTGTAATTCTGAGTCTACATGGTACCATTCCAAGTTAATACATGGCATGTGTGGATGCAGGCTCCTGACTGACTGGACACAGGGTAAGGGTCTCAGTGGTCTCTCCGTTTTGCATCAATTTCTGTCTCTGAAACCTTCAGACAACTAGTATGCAAGTCTCCTGACGCTAGCAGGTGTTGATCTTTCCTGGGTGCTGCAAGCTGTGGCTTCCATTGATTGATAAGTAATATCTCAGAAAGTGAATTCATTTTGGAGAGGCAAGTAGCTTTTTGTCTTTAGAGACCTTGTCATGGATGTGAGACAAGTGGAAGAGAAGATAAACACTCGTGGTCAACCTGCCACAGGTTGCCTGCACTCCCTGTATGACCTTAGACCAGATTCTCTAGGTTTGTTTTTCCAAAGTGTGTTTAGTGGGATGTGAATAGTTGTTTTAAGAAAAGTAAAGTGGAGCATACGGGATAACAAGTTTGAGAAAAAATGGGAGTTGGTTGTGGGCTCACCATGTCTTCCACATTTGGTCTCTGCACCATCCACAGCACTACCCACTGTGCAATGCTGGGACAGAGCACTAGGAGGCTCCCAGCTTCTTTGGACCACAGCAGCTACGATCAGGCCACAGACAGAATTGCTATTTTCAATGGAAAATAACAGTGGATTTGTTGTTCTTAAGCAAGTGCTTGAGAAATAAAGATGTTTTAATTTCTCCTTTAGCAGACAAGATATGAGGAGGTTTTAAGAAATAAAGTTTCTGGCTAGGGTGATAAAGTGCTCACCACTCAAGCTGGAGGACCTGAGTTCGATTCATAGACCCCCACATCAAAAGCCAGTAGTCATGGAAGCCTTTTGTAATCTCAGTACACTGAAGCTGATGCTGATCCAAGATGGGAGGTGGAGAGAAGAGAATGTTCTGGAAGGTCATGGTGAGCACAGCAAAGAACCCCAAGGAACAATGGCAGAGTGAAGATCCAGAGCAAGAAGCTTTACCTCAAATGAGGTGGAAAGGCTCTGAGAAGACTGACCCAGAAGCTGTGTTCTGATCTCCATACATGCATTATAACATGTGCATGCACACACAGTCACACACACATACATAAATATAATAATAATAAATAATGAAGTGCAATTGCTGAGACATTGAGCATTTTGACTCACACATCACACTAACCATACATCACACATATAAAAAAGAAAAGTTGTTCTGAGGTCAAAAGAGAAAACTGGATCAAGCTCAAGCTGGCTTCAAACTTCTGGTTTTAGTGATCTCCCTCATCCTCATGAATTCTGGTACGACAGGCATGAGCCGCCATATCTGGCTCAAATTCAACTTTATTTTTTTAAGATCTTTTGGATCCTTTAATATACTCATGTCATTTGGAAATCCATGAAGTAAATCTATAAAGTCTTTTCCAGAATCAGATCCCATTTTCACCAGGATAGAACAAGAAAACACAGGAGGTGCTACTTCAGGCCATTGGGAATCTTAAATGGATACTTTAAGGTTGGTAGTAAACTCCTGTGATAAGGGTCCGTTACACACTGCCTGGAGTACAGTGGGGTCAGCTTCCTGTGCTCAGCTATGCCAACAGTCTAGGTTTTAGCATAGCAAAGAATGGGGAGTATAGCTGCCTCACAGGGTCATAATACTAGTTCAACATAAAGTGACTGATACTGTTTATGCCTTCCAGTTAATTATCCTTCTTAAGAAAAATACCCTAATTTAATTTATATTACCACAATCTAATATAGAGTAAAAACTTTAAAACAAGATTATATACCCAGTCATCTTATCCAGTAAGGCCTGGTGTCTTTCATGGCCAATGACTCTATCTTTGCCAGGTGCAGATCTCTAATCTAACCAACTAGGGGAAAAAGTTAGAATACCTTTGCAGGGGATGGAATGAATACTCAGAACTTTATATGGAAGGAACTGTTTGGAAACACTGTCCCTAAAAACACAGCATGGTCATGGCCAGCGGTGAGATTCTTTGATGTCTCTTCAGTCCAAAGCCACTGGAAGATTTTAGGTGTCAACAGCAGGTTCAATGTATGAAAACATTGTCCGTATTAAGAATCCATGAAGAATGGATTCAAATTGCTGAAATTGAAGGCTGTGAGATGAAAATATTACTGTATTGTAGCAAAAAGAAATGTTATAGAAGAGACCTTTCTTCTCACTGGGACAGGTGACTTTGACCTAATCCTTAGCCATGTTATTTTGAGTATTGCTCCAACAGTCTCATTCTCTCTCACCTGTATGTGTAACAGAAACCTTGATTCTTTCTTCTCTGTTCATAAGCATGCCAAAGACTTTTCTAAACCCAGCATCATTATCTCTTTTAAAAATAGTTGTATTCATTTATTTGTGAAAGGAGTGAGGAAGAGATGAAGGGAGGGAGGGAGAGGGAGAGGGAATGTGCACAGCCAGGCCACTGGTGCTGAATGCGAACAAACTCTCCAGATACATGAGCCACTTTGTACATCTGGCTTTATGATGGTACTAAGAAATCAAACCCAAGGACCATCAGGCTTTGTAAGCAAGTGCCTTTAAACACCGAGCCATCTCCATCGCCCTCTCCCTTTATTTTCACTTGTTACAAGGCCCTCTGAGCTCCAGTTTTCATTTGCTCCTCTCATTCCTGCTTCCTTTGTTCTTGCAGTGGTCAGAAAGGTGAAGCCCTTGTCTGGAATAATTCATCTGTTACAGACAATGTTGGCCTCATCTTGATCTCTTGAGATTTTTTTTAAACTCTGGCTTTCCACTACTAAAACTTCCCCTCCCATAGCTTTTGCTTTAAATTCACATGCTCCCAGTTCTCCAAACTTTGCATGATCTATTTTTATGATTCAACTATTGCCTACTTGCTGATGACTCCCAATCCTACCTCTAGTCTCAACCTGTCCCTCAAGCTTTCCTGTACAACCAACTGCCCATTTAGAATGCCACCTGGATGTCCTACAGGCATCTCAAGCACAACATGTTGCAAACTGAACTCATCATCTTCTCCCTAAGCCGGGACCTTTTTCAGTTATTCTGTCTCAAATGCTCTTCTAGATCTCGAATCAGTCATGCTGGTTAGGAGGCCCCCTTGATTCTGCCCACTCTCTCATTCCACAGATAAAAACTTACAGATTGTCTTTAAATAGAGCTTATTTATTCACTTATCACCTATACTGTCCTGTTAAGGGTGAGCCTATACTATCTCTCACCTGACTTCGAAAAAAATTTAACTATCTTCTGATTTAATCTTTTCATATTCTCCCTCTTCACATACCAGCCTTAATTCTTTCAAAACTTTGACCACAATACTGCACCCCTGTACAAATATTCCAAGGTGTCTCGATTACCTGCAATTTAATGTCTAAGCTTTTATCATGATTTAGCCGTTACCTCCTTTTTTCCAGACACTTCTGCAATTAATGCTCTTCATATTCAGAGTTGCTTGTGATCCCCTGCCAAGAGCTGTTTATTTCACAGCTACACATTGTTCTGTGTACTGGAAATGGACCTTCTGCTGCCAGCACCCCAATACCTTGGATGGGACCTGTTCATCCTCCAACAGGCAAACTGAGTAGTTTTTGAAGAGGTGGTTCACTTAGTCCTCAGATTGGATCATGTACCTCTTCTTGCTGTAATCACTTTGGCCTCTTCATATGGGTTTTTATTTCTAACCCTTTAATAGTTAGCAATATATTGAGGCCAGAGAATGTGTCTTATTTATGTTTGCTTCATGCTGTTTAGCTCAAGAAAAGACTCACTAAATGAATGTTGGATGAGTCAGTCAAAAAATAAACAGAACTGAGGGAACCAGAACAGAATACTGGGGACTGGAAAGAAGATATGTGAACAGACTTGCTAACTGGCTCACTGGGGTTGTTAGTCTGAAGAAGGACAGTGAAAGTTGAGAACAGCATTAGTCTGTAAAGGACAACATAGCAGAGTGTGTTAGGGACCACTAAAAATGCATACAAGTTAAAGGGGATTTTAATTCTTTCATTAGGGGCATGCTTCTTTTGGGCTATTTATGGGAGTCCTATGAGGTATTCTCATAGCTGATAACTGATTTTGTAGTAGTAGTAAAATACTTAGAGTACATCTGTTGGATAGATTTTCATTAGTATTTATTAAGATAGCTATGCTAGGGCTGGGGAGGTAGCTCTGCATTTAAAGACATTTGCTTGCAAAGCCTGATGGTTTGATTCCCCAGTGCCTACTTCAAGCCAGATATACAAAGTGACACATGTACCTGGATTCATTTGCAGTGGCGGGAGACCCTGGCACACACACATACACAAAAGTAATCACATCAGAGGAATTCAGTTGTTTAGCTTTCTCTCTCTCTCTCTCTCTTTCTGTGTGTGTGTTGCTCTGACTGAACCCATAGTTTTGTGCACACCAGGCAAGTGCCGAGGGCTCTATTGCTGAGCTATATCTCTACCTGGAAGGTTGTTTCTTTGCTTTTGGTTATCATTTGTTTAGATAGTAAACTTTTAAAGCATGAATAGGGTGAACAAAAACATTATTTCTAGGCCCCATCCTGTTGTTTCTTTCATTAACATTGGATAATAAAGAGTACAAGATTGAATAATAATGGAAAGTCATTGGAAACGGAGCCCTGAAACTCACTTTCTTTGTTCTTCCCCTGGTGCCTAAATACAAGACAGCCTGCTGGCCTTAGTGTTATGGCACCATGCCAGATGGTTTTTGTTGTCTGAGTCAAAAGCTACAGTCACATTTGCCAGAAATTAAACACATTCTGTAAGAGCAACACAACTGATTAGACTAATTAATATCCAAAGAGCAATTGTTTGTGGATCGACTCTTCTACAGCTAGGTTTGGGCTGATAAATTACTGAACAGTTTCCAGGTCTTTGCTTGTTCACAGTAGATATTTGCCACATAACGAAAGGCACCATCCGAAACCTCTCTTGGGCAACAGCTACCTGGATTCTGTTGTCCTGCATAAACATTGGGAAAACAAAATTCCATTCCCACCCATAAAAAGAAAATACACCTGCTTTTCTAATCAGCTGAGACTTGTAAGTAAAAATTGATGTACACCAGTTGGGAAACTCTTATAGATTCATGGTGACATGTTCTCTTCTGGTGTCTTAACAGACAAAAGAAATACTCCAGGACCTTAAATCTCACCTCTGGCAACCAGAGCTCATGGAAACAGGTTTGCTGTGTCTGCAGTAGAATTTTGAGCACAGAGTAAAGAAATGCCAAGGTCTAAGTATAATGATTATGTCAACTCTTCTCAGGTATTGATGACTATATTATGTAATTGAACACTAGATGATAATACCTCTGCATCAAAATTCTTACAGTTCTAATACTTCTAATACTTACGTTTCTTATCTTTTTGGTCAGTCTCATAAAATGAGCACAAAGCAAAAAGTGATTTTCAACAGAATATTTGTACTTCCATGTGTTTTGCATGAGATAAGTAATGAACATTTTAAAAATATTTTATTAATTGAATTTCAAGGAGAGAGAGAGAGAGAGAGAGAGAGAGAGAGAGAGAGAGAGAGAGAGAGAGAGAGAATGAGAATATGAATGGATTTGCCAGGGCCTCGAGCCACTGCAAACAAACTCCAAATGCATACAACAATTTAAGCATCTGGCTTTACATGGGTACTGGGGAATCAAACCAGTTTTCAGGTATTACAGTCAAGAGCTTAACAGGTGAGTCATCTCTGCAGACAAAAATGAGAATTTTCTTGGCTTCTTACATTCCTTACTAAGCCATCCATTATAAGGAATTTTTGATTTTTTGACTGTAGCAAGCTAATTATGATTAAAGGTGATACTTTAGAAAGATTGTGTCACCATGAGAGATATTCAGAGCTATAAGTGGTCCAGACTGTCTATGAATCCAGCAATAATCCTACCCATGAAATGAATGGGTTTAAAGAATTTGTGATGGGGTGGGGGGGTCAACTGAGATAGATGAGTTCATCAATTCCATATAGTAACTGCATATTTCAGGTCAATAATGAATACTTCTGTTGTCCAATCCTGTGCATATGAGCAAGGATTACACTATTCAGGAATCAGCTGAGGTACTAGGCTTGCTATCAAAGACAGCATCCATCAGAAAGAAAGTCAACAAGAAGAAATTTTGTACAAAATCACCACAGCGAGAAGAAGTTATAAAATCAAATAAGTAAGATGTTTTACCTAACATGCTTAAATCATTAATTTGTAAATTAAGGGTAATTTTTGCTACAAATAGTTATAAACCAACGTTCTACTGCTGGTGGTTCAAAGAGCCTTTTTTTGTGGTTTTCAAATCCCATGACTATTAGTGTAAACTAGCTGACATTGTGACAGGAGGTACATGTAATACAATCATGTGGGAAGGACATCTTCTGTTTTTAATTGGGGCCACGCTGGAAATATTGGAGGACATTTCCTTCCTAGTCTTGTAGAGCACTAAAGCTGAAAAAGCAAAGCAGACATCCTCCCCCCAAAGCTAATTGAAGACACATTATATAAACATAAATAAATAAACCTTTTCTAGAAGAGGTTAAAAAACCCTGCATGTTGTCTTTCAAAGTCCCTATTTTCTATGAGTTCGGCAAACATTGGCTTGATTTCATGGGCAAGTATGGTTCTGGGCTGGTTCCAATGCAAGTTCATTATGTCTCTTTTCCAGATGACCCACTCTTACATTTCTACACGTTGAGTTTTCCCAATAGGACAGGAATGTACAGGAGGCATATTTTCTGGTGGAAGCAATCAGTAGATAACGTAACCTTCATTTTGAAATCTGTGCAGCCGCATGGCCACGCTTGAAGCTGCGAGATCAAAATCTTGACATCATGTTCTCTGTCATAGCTTCTGGCCCTCACTTTGAGGAGCAGTACCCTTGGTTACATTAAAGGATGATGTGAATCCATCAGTGAAGCACACGGAACTATTGCAGCATTAATACCATTGTGGATATTTGTAAGGATCTGGGGTCCCAGGTGGAATCTAAGTCAGCTAAAAGCTGAAAGCGGGGTCT
This sequence comes from Zapus hudsonius, assembly GCA_004024765.1. Taxonomy (NCBI): domain Eukaryota; kingdom Metazoa; phylum Chordata; class Mammalia; order Rodentia; family Dipodidae; genus Zapus; species Zapus hudsonius. Next base: position 21,575 of record PVHP010005494.1, read on the forward strand.
GACAAAGGAAGGCCTTTGGCTTTACAATGGGAAGCAATCAAGAAAGACCAAGGAAATCAACATGCTAGGAAGGCATTCTGAAGCACTCTTCATTCAAGGCCAGATGAGTCTTCTCACAACAGCTGCCAAGGAACCTCATATCACAAGGGTTGTGTAGCTGTTTCTTCTTGAGGGAGGGTGCACCACCTCGCTCAGGAAGCTAAGGAAGCATGTAGCACTCAGGTTGCTCTGGGAGTTATAAGATCACAGGCCCATCCACAGTTCTTCTATAAAGGAAGCTGCAGCCCCTGGGGAGAGGAGAGGACATGCCTGTGGAGTTCTATAGGGAACTGCCTGTGAGTTGTGCCAGGAACGCAAAGGATACAGTTTCATCCCCCAGACTGGGCTGGGCTTGTCACCCCTGTTCCTGTAAGTAACCCCCTAAATCTTATTGGTTTACCAAACTAGACATGGGTAGAATTGTTTCTTTTGTCTGTTGCCAGTGTTCTATCTGGGTCAATAGGTGTTTAATCATGTCTGCCGAGAAGTCACACACCAAGCAATGTCTGGACAAAACTGTAAACAAAACCCAGTTTTGCAATCCTTGTATCCCCAGAGGAGCTGTGAGATGAAACAGAAGGAAAGGAGGAAATTTCTATGTGATTTCTTTTTTTCCTAATACATGTGGTCTTCTTCTTTTTGGGAGGGTGCTTCATCCTCATGTTAAACCAGGTGAAGAGACATCCTGAACACCAAATTGCAGTGCTGGACACTTGTATTGGGTTTCAGGAACGCTAGAACTCATTTGAGACACTGTGGCTGTACGTCATCTTTAAGGTAGAAAGTAGAGGGAGGGAGGGAAAGAGAGAGAGGGAGACCGAGATTCACTGGGAATCAACGGTTTCAAGCAAAGCAGATCTAGAACACATGAGTATTTTGCATGCCAAATTCATATCATGGAGTATAGCAAACACGGGCTCCTTTGAGTTTCTCTAAGAGGATCCTGAGGGACAATGGGACCTTCAACAGAGTCATGGTTACCAAGGCACCAAAGAAGCAATCCAGCTGCAAGATGCACTGTGTTATAAAGAAAGCAACACCAAAAGATTCAAGTTCACAAAAGCACTGTTAAGTACAAGCAGTTTCCCGTAAACAGAAAGTGTATTGCAGGCTTATGTCTGGGCCTTCTTGTCCTTAACATCCCATGTCTACTCTGATCTGATGCTGAAAGAGACAGACAAAGAAGAGTAACAAAGCAAAATTAGGAACAGTGCACAGATCTCCTGCGGCTTGACGTGGGAGAAGGGAATAACTTATGGTTATAATGCTGGACTGGACAATTTTAGTACTAAAGTAAGTCTCTTCTTACAAGTGAAGATGACTGGAAAACTTTGTAAAAACTGTCTTCGGATCTAGCCAAGATTTGATTCAAGTGGTAGGGAGGAAACAGTACATGAAGAATTTGAAAGGACAAAAGGGAAAGAAATAAAATTATTTTCTGCTGTCACTTTAAAAGCTAAGTCTACTTCATTATGAGTTACAAGTAAAATAGTTGTTACTTTTGAGGAAGAAAAAAATTAGCCCAAATACAGACCTTCATATTTTCCATTGGTTAAACCATTGATTGGCTTTGCACATTAAGTAGACTTGACATTCAAAGCTAAAGATTTTTTTTTTTCTGTCACCATATTTATATGAGATTTCTGGGCAGAGGAAAGTCTGCATTCTGCTAGAGAAGTGGTTCTTCTTTAAGCCCCGCCTCCTCTGGCATTGGTCACCCTTGACCTGTGATGCTAGTCTCTCAGTGTCTAAGCACTAATTTCTCTACACCTCTATTTATAACGATGATAATCATGTAACCTCCTCTTGACATCATTTGTTTTGGGCAAACATAAGACTAAGCATTCAATGAAAGATACAATTTTTTAGAATGAAACTCAGAGAGCCAGCATGAATACCTCATGGAAGTGACATCCACAGCTACCCTGCAGGAATTCTCTGTATCTTCCCATGGTGATGGAGAACGTATCAACTACTTCATAGCCATATTTTTTTGCAGCATCCAGAATCATCATATTTTCTTTCCATAAGCTTTGAACTTCCCTCTGTATCACAAAGCAAAAGAGTTTTTAATTAACAGAGGATTATTTTATAATTGAATAACTCAAGCAGACATTATGTAAGTGCCTCTCGCTTTTTATGTTTACCAAGACTGGTCGTAGTGTGAGATGAATTTCACATTAATTTTTTAAATAACAACTATCTCGTATTCTCATTTATTCATTTGCATTTAACTGGCATTTGTGTTTTGCTTAGTTTCTTGCTGATAGACAGGAACGGAAGGAGAAATGCTTTGTTCTGGGCTCTGAAGTCACAGCATTAACATAGGAGAGCAGAAACACCAGCACTGGACAAGTCCACTATTAGGGGAAAACATGCCAGGCTCTGCACTCATGGCAGCTTTTTCAGGAGCAGAGGCTCAGTGGGACTATGAAGTTCCAGAGAAGGTTCCAGAATAGTCCTGAGTAAGGTTTGTTGGCTGGAAGACAAGTGAGCTTTGAGGAGCAGCAGGATTCATCTTTGGCTAGCCTTCCTCCTTTCTTCCATTGCCGTGTCCTGCGCCATGACTGAGTGTGGCTGGGGTTCTAGTTCAGACCCACTGTCCAGGAAAAGACCACTGGTTCTTTAAGCTTCAAGGTTTCTGGGTGGCCTGGCTGATTCTCAGAAGTCTTCCTACTCAACTTGAGAGTCTTCCTACTCAACTGGCCTTCTCTGTCTCTTTGCATATCAGATATGGCAGAGCCCAACATAGTCCCCTGCACATATTAGACACTCAAAAAAAAAAAGGTGATGTAAAACTGAGTTGCATTCATTGGATATTGTGGTACAAGATGCCTCCTGCTTGCTCCTGCATTTTCCCCTCTGTTACCCCCTCAGCCTGTCACTCTTGCCTTAATGCCTGTTACTTGGTGATGTCGATCTGACTGACACATGGGACAAACATTCATCTCCTTTTTTTTTTTTTTTTGTAAAACTCAAGTCTGAATGTCCATTTTTCAGGTTAAAAAGAAACAAACAAAGCAAATCATTACTTTTGTTGGTTAAGCCAACAGCAAGGAAAAAGAAGCGGCCCAAAGGCATAGAACTTTCTGTCTTTTTCACTGTGTCTACATGCTTAGCTTTCAATGACATTCAGAGAAAAGTGCTTCCTTTAAGACAAAGGTAAGGAAGAGAGAAAGCTCAGAATAAAAGCAATCACAGAGGAAATGCAGTTAATACTTGAAGGGTGTCTGGAAATTTCCTGGGTGAGGAAGTGGGGAGAGTAGACTCCAAGAGGAGGAAGCATGTATGGGAGATACATGTTGTGCATGTATGGGAGAGAGTGACCGTGCAGAGTGTGTTTGTGTAACACTGTACACGAACACATCCATATACACGCGATGGTAAAGGCACATCTCTACAGGAGGCATGGGGGATCGGATGATGAGCTCAGAGTTCCTTCTTTCTATTTCTTGGTTCTCCTCTTCTCCATTAATTTGTATTTGCACCATTAGAAAAGGCTAATAAGACTAACCCTCACAGCTCTGGGGGCAGATATCATCTTTAACACAAGGTGACACATAGCAAGTGTTGACAACATATTTGCTGAGACAAATGAATTGTGAGCCAGCATCCAGAACACACCCAGAAGCCCACACACGACAATGGCTGTGAGGAGGCACTGCAGTCACAGAGGCTCAAGTAAGAATTGCAGTGTGACTGGGAACCTTCAAGAAATGCTAAAGGGACTCCAACTCATAACCCACTGGAAAAATTATCAGAAGTCCTTCTTCTGATACCCAGTTGTCATAAACCTTTCTGCTGCCCCAGGGACTTCAAGGTCTGTGGCGGTTTGAATTAGGTGCCACCCCTTGCCAGAGTTTGGCTCACTCTCCCGCTGCTCTTGTCCACCTGATGTTGGCAAGGAGGTCATGTCTAGCCTCTGCTCAAACCATGATTTTTTTTTTTCTGCCATTATGGAGTTTCATCTTGAGACTTCAAGCCAAAATATGCTGCTTCTGATCTAGTGCTTGGTCCCAGCAATGAGAAGGTAACTGCTACAAAGTCCTAACTCACATAAATTACGTCACCCCTTCTGAATCTAAGATATTGAATTTGGAAGTTTTGCTTTGACTACATTATATAATTATATAAATTATATAATGCAGTTCTCCTGCATTATAGAAAAGTTGCCATCCAGGAAGGTAAATTTCAAGAAGAGAGAGGGGGAAATCTGGCCATGTTCAACACAGCCACAAAATCAATCTTAGCCTCCTTACTCATTAAATGGACAATGAGTCCTTTAACCATGACTCTCTGTACTTACACATAAACTCAGGCTGATATCCTTGCTTGAGCAAGAGCATATGGTTCTCTGACCTACTGACATCTTTCTTTTCTGTCCTGACTTTTCTACTCAACCCTGGTACAAATTTACTATCTTTTTAAGACCTGTTTAGAGGCCTCTAATGTGTTCCACTTATGAATGTACAATAGAAAATGATATTAGTTCAAAAATATCTATCTTTAAATCTTCAAAAAGTATATACATTCCCAAAGGACTCATTGATTTTTTTATTGTCCATAATGAGTTACATTATTTAATGGGCAAACAATGAGTTGTTATCCCCAGTTCCCCAATGCCCCTCTTCCCCATCCCCAATCAGCTGGATATCTTCCTCTGTGGGCCATCTGGATCAGTCCTTGGGACTGGGGACCATGGATAGCCTAGGAGTCAGCCCAGTTCCGTTGGCCCTAGTGTGTTTTTGCTGAGGGGGGGCATGACTTTGGGTATTCTTCCCCACCAAGGCTCTCACAATCTTTCCGCCCCTCTTCAGCTCAGTTCCCTGAGGACTCTGATTTTGACAATTTCATTTTAATTTTTGCATGGGTCAGAAGAAGAGAACTCATTTTCATGGAACCTTTAAACATGTGTGAAGTATTGTTGGAACAAGGGATCCTGTAAACACATATACTTCTGTTGTTTATGTTGTATTGTTTGAACGCTTTCTTATTTCTCAAATTCATACACTGTTTATAGCACATTTGTGGGATCTTGTCTATTCCTTGTCTCTAGGAATAGTTATATGGATCAGAAACTATAATCCATGAGTATATGATCATCTTTGATTTTTATGAAGATTAGTGAAAATTACTCAATACTGTTTAGATCATTTATAGTAGAAAAAACTAAAGTATTGATCTTTGGATTCATTGTAAATGCAGACTGCTGGGGAACTGAGCTGAGGCAGAATAGACCAATTGTCAAAGTATCTTTGTTAAAAGTACATTCAGCCACTTCTTGTCCCATGGATTGGAAAGTCCCAGCAAGGGCTGGGGGCTTGGCTGCTCAGCCCCCTGCATGGTTAGAAGGAGGAAACAAAAGCAGATGGTAACCAGGCAATGGTGGTATTAGCCCAGCTACACAATAGCCAGGTACTCAGCAGTTTGATAAGGTTTTTGAAATTGTTTAAAACTTCCCAGACAAAGCACCCTTGCCGGCCTTACCTTGGAAACACTTTGCCTGCCTACCCTGTTTTGCCTTAAAGAGTATATAAGGAAGCTACAAATTGGGTTCAGGGCCACAGTCCTCTGAGAGCTATCTTGGCTGTGGACCCCAGGTTCAAGAATAAACTTCTCTTCCACTCATGCTGGTATGCAGTCATCAGTGAGAGACCCTCCCACTATACAGTTTCAGGAAGGAACCATGAAATTCACACAGCCTAAATGAAATGGGCTTACCTGTGTTAGGAAATGCACTCCATCCACAGGCAGATGAAATCCAATCCCCAAAGTTTTGATGATCACTAAAATATTGAGTAAATTTTCCCTGAATGAAAAGATCAGAATTCTAAAGTCACAACTTCAACTGCATTTCTACATGTCTGCTAATTGCATAAACTAATGCAAGGTAATTCTTTTAAAATGTGACATTTTGAACATAGGACTAGATCCCATTTTATAAATTTGATGTTTATTAAGATTTTTTGTAGATAAAATTTGATGTGCTGGTAGAAATCATCACCATCATCATTATTATTTGTTTATTTTGAGAAAGTGTCTTGAACTCACCATCTTCCTTTATAAGCCTCCCAACCCAAATGATGGGTGGTTCTGCCCAACTTGGTTAATACATGTGTTTTGATTTGCAGTACATTTAAATTAGCATGCTGAAGAACCAGGCTTATAAAAGAATATGAATAAAAGAGTACTTTAAATTTTTTTAAGTTAAGCAAGTTTATAACTTTAAATTACAAAGTTGTCCTTGAAACAAACCCCAGATAAAGCTTACTTATATAAGTAGTACTTTTTAAACAAAAGATTAAGATCATACTAATTATTGTTACAGAAAGTTACCTCTTTAAAACCTTGTGAATAATTTGCAGGTGATGGGAACTCAGCCACTGCACACCACCGACGACCAATACAGTCTGGCCACCATTCTCTAGGGGCTGTGATCTGACACGCAGAAAGGGAAATAACACATGCTGTTTCAAAACAGATGGTAAACATTTTAACTGCATTGCCTCACTTTTCACTGAACCACGTCTGGCTTCCTGGGCTCAAGACCTCTGTTTCATTTGCAACTCATTTTCAGGCACGTTAGTGAGTATCTAAGCTTTTCAGCACATTGGATATACAGTGAGCAATTATGACTGCTAGTGTAATTTTGGTGCCTCGTGGTGATTTGCCATTCCTAATGGTTCCATCGTACCTTTGCAAGAGATGTTCAAGGGCTTTCTCAAATGTTGGCCTCAATGCCTGGCTTATCCAAAACTGAGGATAGTAGGAGTAACTGATCAAAGTCTTCCCGCCGTTGACATTTGGGTACAACTTAGTGCCATGCACCTTTTGCCATTCCTGCAGTGTTTCATTCAGCCTTTCAATCAGATAGTACATGATCCCTCTGTTGGTTGAATCTCCAATGAAAAGAACCTGTAAATTAAGGAAAACTTTTGGTTCCCAGCCTGATATTTAAATGATTTATGATATAATTTAAAGCTTATTATTATTATTATTATTATTATTAGTAGTAGTAGTAGTAGTAGTAGTAGTAGTAGTAGTTTTACAGGGAGGGTCTTATTCCAGCCAAGGCTGACCTACATAGAATTCACAGTGTAGTCTCAGGGAGGCCTCAAACTCCTGGTGATCATCCTAGCTCTGCCTTCCCAGAGCTGGTATTAAAGGCATTTGGCACTATGCTCGGCTCTAAAGTATTTTTAAGTACTTATAAAATCACATTCCCAATTGAAGGACAGCTCTTCAAAATTAGAAATAGCACTCATCATATTTTCCTCCAAACCCGCTCATTCTTTCTTCTCTCTTCTACTTTGCTGGGAATGTATGTCCTTGTGTACTGAGATTTCAATTTGTGCACAAAGCTTTTCACTTTGTTATTTTCACTTTATTTTTCTTACTCATCATTACTTTCTCATCTGATCAGCTGACACGCTTGATTGACTTAAAGTGCCATGAACACTGTGATGCTCTCGGCATCTTGATGACTTTCAACCCTTTCCATACATGTGCAAACTGAGGATCCATAGAGGTAGGTCCATGAAGGTCATGACCTTACTTGGAAAAAGGAGCCACGGGACTGGTTTCAGATTTTCTGAGCAGCAGTTCACATTCTAATTTGTGCCAGTGTTGGATGCTGTCCTGAGGAGCACCTCACCTCCTTGCATTCCCTCAGCTCAGCTTCACTAAGATTACACTGCCTCCAAGATGCACTGATGTTCTACATCCTCCTCTCTGCACTCTGTCTGCCCTCCAGTTCATGACTCTCATTGATTGCATTGTGGAGATGCATTTCCAAGTGTCTAGTGATGGTTATGTTATTTGCAGGCTCAAAATTGTATTGCTTCCTCATTTCCCACAGGATCAGGTCTGAAATTTTTACACTCAGCTAACATTTTCCAAACTTTTATTGGGTGGTAGTCTCAGGTAGGTGGAGATTAACACAGCTGAGGAAATGGAGAGAAGAAAATTGGGGCCATCAATCTAGTTAATGAACCCAGGACTCAGACTCAGTTCCTTTGACTTCTAGAGCAGGGTGGATGGCTTATCCTCTCAGCCTATCCCCTTCTATTAGCTCGATGCACCCTACTTCCTCACAGAATGTGATTTGCATTGACCATCAGTTTTTCATCTGTCTAGAAAGTTCCTCCCTGTAAGTTCCCACTTCCCAAGCTCCACGTGTGACATGTCTATCCAAAGTCCAGAATCACCTTCTCTGTTCTCTGTGATTCCACTACAATTTTAGTTCTTTACAGGTTTTATCAAAGTCTGCATGGAATTATGATTACTTGTGTCTGTGTATTTTTTCCTTGTATCTTATCATGAAGTATTGGAGATCATGGTCGATTTCTAACTGTAATTTCTGTCAGTGAGTTGAAAGTAAAGGGAAATTTTAATACAATCATTTTTTGATTTTGGATAAAATTTAATTTGTTTTTCAGCTTTTCTCTCTGTCTTTGGACAATTTCTTTTCCATGAGTCATACACTGCTTTAATCTGATTTAACAATAAGCATCGCCGTCTTTCTTAGGCATTTCTGCATCAGTCCATCCATGGAAATCAGTAAGAATCTGCAGAGCCTAGAGAAATAGCTCAGTGGGTAAAGTGCTTCCTGTGTAAGCGTGGGGCTCAAGGACGTGAGTGTGGTCCCCAGAACACACATGACAGCCATCTGAGGCCATGCATGCCTAAAACACCAATCGTCCTGCACTGGGAGAGTGGAAGTAGCCAGTCTGGCTGAAGAAAGCAAATAGATTAACACAACTCCTGGTTCAGAGAGATACCGTCTCAAAGAAACATATGGAAGATGACACCTGATATTCATAAGGCACACAAAACCACACCACATCATACCACACACACACACACACACACACACACACACACACACACTCATGTGCTGAACAACAACAACAAAAGAATCTGCAAAGGTTTACTCTTTGCACACCAGGTGTGTTTAAATACCTATGTGAAGAAATCCATAATGATGCTCTAATTTGCATTCAGATCTCATACATACAGCCACCTAAACATAATAACATTTGGCCATGCTAAACATAAGAATCTATCACTCTCCCAATGATGCTCTAAACCAAATTCCATACGGAGCAATAAGATTCTAGTGCAAATAAGCAATTTGTGATATAATTTGAATTGCTTCTTGCTAGATTTCACCTGTAACTAATAGATGGCCTAGAGTTCTGGTTTTTAGTTCTTTATTTTTGACAGTGCTAACTTTGAATCTTAGGCAAGCACTTGACTACTGAACAATGCTTAGCCTTGTCTTTGAATTCTGTTTTAAGATTGGTCTAGAAATTGCTCTGTAGCCCAGATGGGCCTTGAGCTTGTGATCCTCCTGCCTTAGCCTTCCAAGTAGCTGGGATTGCATGCTTCTGACACCAAGCCCAGATTTTCTAGGGGACCTTTTCACCACCAGGGTCTCTCAGCAACTACTGAACTCTATCCGGATTAGTTTGCTAGGGCTGTTTACCACAGGCTGAGTGGCTTCATCAACCAAATTTTATCTTTTCCTATTTCATTTTGGGAAGCTAGATTCTAGTTTGTGGTAGTTAAATTCTGTTATTGAGGATCAGAATCAAAGAAGAGAGGTGCCTCTTGGGGAGGTCTGTGAAGTCATTTTAGGAAGACTTGATAGAGAGGGAAAAAGCCTCCCCCAGAGTGGGTGGACCTTCTGGTTGTAGCCTAAATATATGAAGAAGCTCTGGGAAAATTCAAGGTTTTTTTGCTTGGTTGCCTGTGTTATTTGCTGATGGACCTACCCACCCCATTGCTTCTCTCCTTTGTGGACATTGGAACCCAGCCTCATAAGCCTCCAATATTGACTGAAGTCCAGTGGCTTTCAGTTCCCAATTGGGACTGCTGAGGCATTTAAGCTTCATGGACTAAGCAGATTCTCTACCATGCAGACAGCTACTGTTGGACCACCCAGCCCAGCCCACATTCTGAAAGCCATCTAACAATTCCCCTCAATAATACTTCTTCATTCTATTGGTTCTGTTCCTCTAGAGAACTAATGCAAAGTTCACATGGTTAGTAGGGTTGTTTCGGAAGGACGTTTGTATGTAGATGATTGTCTTCTCTGCTTTTACATGGTCTTTCCTCTATGTATCTATGTCCTAATTTCTTCTTTCGAAAGACCCTGGCCAAGCTAGATTGAGTAGACCACACCCAAATGACTTCATTTATTCAAAGGCCTTATCTCTAAATACCAGACCTTTAGAGTTACTAGAAGTCAGATATTCAGCATAGAAATTTGATGATGATGATAGAATTCAGCACAGAACACTAGTAAAACTCCTTTGAGATTAAGTTTGTTGTGTTTAAGATACATATAGTCCAGGCTGGCCTTGAGTTCATGATCCTTTTGCCTCACCTTCCTGAGTGCTGGGATTATAGACATAAGCCACACTTCTGACTCTAGCTTTTACAGTAAGTGGCCACTAAAGGTTTTATGGTAGCTTCTTTTCCTTCAGTGCTGTCCTATCCTTCCCAGTCAGCTAGGCTGGCACTAGGTATTCCACACACTGGATATCTACTGTGAAGACTATATAGAGAAAGATATGAAGGCTAAGAAAATTCAAAGCAATTGCACATTACTGATACAAAGACGATAGATTTCCAGTCTTCCTATGTGCTTATATCTGTAACCCACCCAAGACCATCAGAGGCAAAGTAGCTGATTTAGAATTCCTGGGTACTGCTCTTTACTAATTAGAGAAATGATGTTTTCTCTCCCTTACATGTAAAATTAAGAAAATAGCCCCAGATGACTTAGTGAGACTTTAGTTACTTCTTGCTGACAGCCAGTAAGTGCAGGAATGTGAGCTATCCCTGAGACCCAGTGAAGGCAGGCAGCATTTTTTTGTGTGTCTCCAAGTGCCTGTGAGTCACTTTCAATTTATTAGTGCATGCAGAGCAGACATAATGGAATATGTATTTCTTCTGCCCCACCGAGCAAACTACCACTGAGCCCAGCAGGTCTGGAAGGCTTGCATCAGAAATCTTGGTTCTCTGTGGAGGACAGCAGCAGTGATCCCCATCTTGAGCAAGCCAGCATTCCCCACAGGCCTTTGGCATCCCCACAGTGGGTAGATGGCTGGTAAGAGCTGCACACATGCCACAGGGAAGTGTCTGTACCATCATTTGCAAAACAAGCTCTCCTAGAAAGTACTTTTCATCCAGATGAATCTAGAATGACTTTTGAGAAGTAGTTCTGGGAAGAATATTTTCTAGAGGATTATTTGTTCCCAATACCTTTCCATTTGTGAAGGGTAGAAGTGATAAAGTATAATGAAAATAAATAAGCCATCATGATGTTAAGATTGATTATGCTGTTACTGAAGGGGTTTTTGTCAGGCATTCCTGCCAAAAAGCTATCTAACTTCCAAATGTCAGCTTTTTAAAGGGCATAGCACACAACAAAACAATACCATGAATTTAAGAGTTGCTCTTTTCAGTCCTGTGATTCATGGCCAATCTTCATGTCTTTTGTTTTACTGATGTGTTAAATTTTAAAAAAAGGAAATGGATGGATTATGTGTTTTAAAGTACAATTTCTATTTTAAAAGTTCTAATTTATCATAAGAACTAGTTATGGCTATCTGTTGAGTTGTTAACTATCTCATATGATAACTATGATCTTATGTTAGCCTGCAAAAGTATTAGCATAAACACTGTGGTTTGAATGTAAGTATGCCCCCATCCTCCACTTCATTGGTTCATGTGTTTAAGCACTTGGTCAGCAGCTGGTGGCATTGTTTGGGGAGGTTGTGGGACTTCTAGCAGGTGGAGCCTTGTTATAGGAAGTGAGTCACTGTTTCAGGAAGCCTGGCCCCACTTCCTGTTTGTCCTCTGCTTCTTGACTGAATGCACTGCTGTGAGCTAGACTCCTGCTCTTACCACCATGCCCTTCCCATCATGGTGGAAAGGAAAGCAGAATGAGTGTTTACAGGGATTTGTTTGCAGCAATGAAAAAATAACCAATGCAGCAAACAAAAAGAAAACTGTGACCATCAATACAAATGCCTAGTAAGATTTATAAAAATGAACAACTTTGGCAATAAAACATTAGCCCTTCCCCCAATTAAAAAAAAGATTTTAGAACCCCAGCGGCATTATGGATTCTGGTAAACAAAGCATTCTGTGTTATACTAAGTGCTGTGAGAGAAGTGGCTTTCTGTCTGTCTGGTTTTCCTTTCTCCCTTTTGCTATACTCATAAATCCACAGTGATTAAGTCCACTTGTGATTGTCACAAAAGTGTGTTTTGATTGGACAAAAAGGTGAACTGAAATTTTGACATTGTGTTTATAAATTAAATTTGTTGCATAAGGAATTCCACTTGTAGGAAATTGTTAACTGGGTTTGTCAAAATATATTTTAAGAGCAAAATAAACTGGAATCAGCACATTCAAACAACAAATAACTAATATTGCAGGTGTGAGCTACTTGACTTGTCTTCATCTTTCATTATTTATTTATTTATTTTTGCAGTACTGAGAATTGATCCTAAACTCACACATAGTCAGCAAATATTATCCTACTGACTCATGTCTGTAGTTCTTTTTCTAGTTTTTATTTTGAGACAGGGTTTCAACCCAGGCTGGCCTTGAACTCACTCTGCAGCTTTTCCTCCTGACTCAACTTGAATAGTTGGGAATACAGGTCTGTAACACCAGGACTAGCTTCATCTTTAATAATGGCTTTGGAACATGAATATAATATTGCATGTTAACATTTTATAAAAAGTTAATTATAGGGCTGGAGAGATGGCTCAGAGGTTAAGGCACTTGCCTCCAGTGCCTAAGGCCCCCGGTTCATTTCCCCAGTACCCACGTAAGCCAGACCCACAAGGTGATGGCCCTTATGTTCTCTCTCTCTCTCTCTCTCTCTCTCTCTCTCTCTCTCTCTTTCTGTATCTCTCTGCTTGAAAATGAATATATAAAACATTTTTTAAAAAGTTAATTATAATCATAATATAATCATTACTACATTTTTGGATCTATTAGTATGTATATGTAGAAAAGGTCCTGGAAAAATAATGATTTTTGGAAACAATAATTACAGCTTTTCTCTTTTTGCTCATTTTATTTTCTAAAATGAACATATATTGCCTATTGATGCTAAGAAAACAAAAAAAAACATAATTTATTTTGTTTAAAATATTTTGTAAATTTTATAATTAACCAGTTTGGTTGCTTTATGGTGAAAAATGTTTTAAGATATGGAATTTAAGATATGCATTGGCCCATCACCTGAATAAAGACAGTCATATCTTGGATTCCTGTAACAACATGCCAAATCCCAAAGGCTGAATCACATTTTTCTATGTGGTATCATGGTGAAAGGAGCCCGTCTCCACTGAAGTGGATTCTGGGGAGTATATTTAACATCTTGTCATGACAGGCTCAATCTTAGTTTATCATCTGGAGGCAAGGTTGTATTTGCAAGATTTTTGCACAGTTCTATTTGAGTGTGAGCAGCTGAGAACACACAGGCTCTGGTATTTCCCTACCCTTTCACATCATCATGGACCATAGTTCACAGAAGCACATTATTTCACATAGATGATTCCATTATTTTTAGCTACTATCACAGCATCTCAGGACTGTAGGCAAGATGTTAGGGGAGATAGGCCAAGTGCTATTAGAAACCAAGGAGAACAAAGACAGAGAATCTAGCTCAGCGGTTGAGCACTTGCTTAGCATATTTACAACCCTAGAATTAATTATCAGCACTGCAAAAATAAATAAGAACAAAGTGCATAATGGCTCAAACAAAATTAAAGTTTATCTGTGTCTTAAGAAAAATATTCCTAATGCCTCAGACAGGTATATGTGTGGGTGGCAGGGGATTCTTAGAGAACCCAGGATTGATTGGATACTGACTTCTTAAATTGTAACTTCCAAGAACTCCTTGGGCATTGATAACCCAGCGGAAGAAAGGAGTAAAGAAATGTCCAGGTTTTCTCTGATCCAGCCCTGGAAGATGGGCTCATCACTACTTATGTCAGTTTATTGGTTGGGAATCAGTTACATGTACAAAAGATGTGAAGGTGTATGCCAGGGAGGAAAATTGAATTCGATGGACACTTAGCTCTTCTTTGTCATATATCTTCTACATGCTAAGTCTTCCTGGGGGAAAGCTACACTTTTCAATTTAGATCATCTCACCGGCAAATTGGCAGAAGATGTAAAAGAAAGGCTAAACTTCTACATGATGTATAAAAGATGTCTAATGTTAGAGAAGCTAGATCCTTGATTTCAGTGTACAGTGAAATGATTTTCATTCCATTTTTTCATCACTCATGAAGGGAACTAACAATGACAATTCTTAGACATGTGAGTTATTTGATCATAGTTTTTTGCAGAGTCAGCAAATGTAACATACTTAGCAGTAAAGCCTTGTTGATGATCCGTACTGAGTCATAGAACGTGAACTAAACAAGGAAGCAGTTTTTTTAACTTCTTTACTTTCTCCTATATAGATCTCGTCTCCAGAAATGGAAGCATTTCTCTGGATCCAATCAAACTTGTATAAAACTGGCTGCCTCTTGTGCAATTCATAACCTCCTACCCCATGGGCTGATCCAATGTGCCCACTGAGGAGGACCCCCAATGGGTTGGGGACAGGGAGGAGGAAAATGGCAATACCATCACAATATTTGCTCATACAATGTATTGAATTATTGGCAATGAAGATTGAAAAAAAATCTATAGGTGTTCATGCTGGACTCAACCTAGCTAAAATGAACCCACTCAATTAAAGAGATCTATAAGTACATTAATCAAGGCAATGCCTCCTTTTCAGAGAGCACTCACATTATAAATAAAGAAACAATGCAAGGGAGGTCAGAAGGAGTTTGATTTGTCCCATTTAGCTCAGGGCCCAGCGTGGTGGTCTCTGCATTGTCAAAGCTCCTCGGTGACACTGAGGAACCCCAGGTTGGGACCCTGCTGCGGTTTCATAAGGTAAATACCCATTTCTCACTGAGGTGAGGGTGGCGTAGCTGTCATGTGAGGCTGAGAATGATAGGATGGCTAAAGATATGATCAAATCATATGATGAAAATCTAGCTCCAAAAAGCATCTCTGTGTGAAATGTGATAAGGTTAGAATCCCCGTTTTCAGTCATGCATTTTAATTAAATTGGATATCACTAAGTAGCTAAATTGCTGTTTGGGGTGAAAACAAATGTCAAATTGAGATTTAAGCAACTTATACTCAAGCACTCAAAATTTGGCAAGAAAAGAAAAGCAAAGAACTATATAACATATAGTTATATAACTATATAACATCAGCTGGATATATTTCTTCTACCTTTTGGAACAAAACTGCTAGTTAGGCATTTCATTTGAATTGTTGCTATATTTACTGAATACCGAACGAGACATCAATGTACAAGTCATTCTTTCCTGGTACTAGTTTTACTCCTGTCTGTTTATCAGTCCACTGTTACTGACACTGACAAGCAAAAATGAATTATTAATCATCATAGAACCCATGCATTATTATTATTACAGCATTGTCAGCTCAGACAGATAGGAAAGAAGGCCATTAGCTTCCCACAGAGTTGATTCCTTCACTGCGGAGGCTTAGATCATATCTACCTTTTATTTTCCAGATGAAGAAAAGGAGCCTGAGAAGTAACACATATTGTGATCACCATGGACTTCAGTGATGAGCCTCAGCACCTACGGCTTTGCAGGTGAATAGACTGTGATATCTTTCAGGAATTTTCCTGAAGAGTCTACATTCTGAAGTCAGAGTGGCATTCTGAGTCTAGAAACATGTGGCTATAAGGTCCTAGTTGATGGTTACAAATGCTCCAAGTCATAGCTACTTGAATACTTATATGACCACTAGTGAATTCCTAAGTTATATAAATTCTTTAATATTTTTTCAAAGTAGGCTCTCACTGTAGCCCAGGATGACCTGGAATTCACTATGTAGTCTCAAGGTGGGTTTACACTCATGGTAATCCTTGTACCGCTACCTCCCAAGTGTTGGGACTTAAGGCGTGCATCACCACAACCAGCCTAAATTTTTCAATTTTTAAAATTATTTTTATAAGAGAGAGAAGGGGGGAGATAGAGAAGATTGGCATGCCAAAGCATTTTGCCACTAGAAACAAACTCCAGACACAAGTGCCCCCACTTTGTGCATCTGGCTTTATGTGGTTATTGGCGAATTGAACCCAGGAAGGCTTTGCAAGTGCCTTTAACCACTGAGCAATCTCCTCAGCCCAGACTTCCTCAATCTTTCTGAACTTGAATTTTCTTAATTAGAAATCACATATATCTACCTCATAAAGTTGTGATTAGGAACAACTAACACTTTAATTGATTCAATAATTATATATTATGTATTTATTTTATTGGTGCTTGGGGTTAAATGTAGGGACCTTACACACTTTAAGCATTCTACTACTCCATACACAATCTTAACAGATATTAACTTATTAGTCTGCATTACACACTGTGCTCTGAAAGGAGGTTATAGCAGTGAATCAAGCATGTACCCTGCCCTCATTCTGAAGCTTACAGTCTGGTGGGATTTAAGGCATGAGAAAGTCAGGTACACAAGTCCTTACAAAGAATAATTACACAGTTAATACTGCTATCAGAAACATTAGCTTTTAAGTGTTCTCTTGTCTTTCCCTTTAGAAGCAAGCAATACTGATGCTTTATCACTGGAGATATTATCAATCATGCACATTGGTGTATTTCTATTGAAATCATGAAGAACATGTCCATCTTCCTGCCCTGGACCTCCCCTGCCATCATGCTTCTTATACTAGTCACTCATAGAAAATTTGGCATGCATTTTATGTTGTGCATGAAAACAAAACAGTTTTGAAATCAGCCTTACCCACATCTGAGAGCTTATACACAGTATGCAAAGAAAAGGCTACCTTATGGAAAATACTTTGAAAATATGGTCACAATTACTTACTTGATGATAAGCAAGCATCTCAGTCTAGGTGCCCATTTCGCAGGTCTGGGAGTTCTGCCGGACTCAACCTAGTCAGAGCCTGCCTAGCAAGAAGACACTGCGTGTCCCAGAAATCAGCTTAGAGCCTCTCTAAAAGGAAAGCCAGCCTGGTGAGGTCCACGTGAGACCTGCCCAGGAATGCGAAAGAAGAGCAGTGGTTAGAGTGTACAACAATGCCATGCACTCGTAAGCTCTAGGAGCAAGTCTTGCACGCAGGCAGGGACGTTGGCTTCTTGCACGGGGCTTGCGCTGCTATCAGGTTCAGAGAGGTGTCTGCTACAGCCACAGGTGACAAGGCCAGCTGCTCTGAACTTGCCAGCTGTCAGTTGACCTGGGGAGATCTACCAATGCGTGCTGCAAAAACAGCTTGGAATTAGGTCAGTAGAGAACATGAGTTTAATATCCTCCCTCTTTCTAAGAGACTGATATGGAGAAAGAGACCAAATGAGCAAGAATTATTAAAGATCGTCTATGATAATACCTCCACAGAATTGAAGAAGCCACATTGCATTGGGTTAGTTTTTCTCAGAATAGCAATAGAGTTGCAATTGACCCAGAGATGCAGCTGTCTGGCCTTTAGGCACGTGGCAAGAACTCAAGGCTTCCTCAGCCAGATGCAGAGCCTACCTTCCTTCCCCGCAGGCACTGCTGGAGCTCAGGCTTGGGTATCACACTGTGCTGGCAGTTGTCTGGTTGCCAGGTGATTTCTCTCCAGTCACAGGTCCTGTTGTCTGAACAACTAAGGCAAGGCACAATCCACTGGCCTAGAATGCATGACAAAAATTCCTTTGGTTTGATTTCTAGGAGAAACTATAGTTTGCAAGTAATGTTAGAATTCAGCGCATGGCACAAACTGCAAAAATTACAGTGAGAAAGATCATTCTTATCAAATAAACACAATGGAACAAGGCAGAGCTTCCTGAAGTCAAGTAGAAGAGCAACATGTACCTGTGTTCTCAAACAACAAACACAACTCAGGCTGAAGTTAAGTGAAAACTCTGTTGAAGCCACCTAGGAAAGCCCAAGTTAGAGGTTGGGTCATTATTTATTTTGAACAATACTTTAGGTACTTCAACAGGACAAAAGTTAATTGGGAGTCTCCAGATTTTCAGTTGGCCTCAAATATTTCTTCCTATATGTGTCTCTCTGTGTGTGTGGTCCAGGTGAGAATGGGGCTGCACGTGCACATGGATGTGGAGGCCAGAGGATATCTGTGCATGGTATTCCTCAGGTGCTGTCCATCTGTTGTGAGGCATGGTGTCTTATTGAACTGGAGCTCACCCAATAGGCTAGACTGGTTCCAACATGAACCCCAGGGACCCTCCTGTTTCTACCCACCACCAACACTAAGATTGCAGCTGCACACCACATTTATATGCGGGCTCTGAGAAGCACGCACTTTACCAACTGACCTAAAGCGACACCCAGCCTCTTCAAATGTTTCTTAACTGAACACATGCTTGGATTACCAATCCAATAAGAGATGTGTGATATGGCCCATGATCTCAAGAGATTTCAGATACAAGAGAGTTACTTCAGAATTTTGATAATTTATTATTTATTTATTTTTATCTTCTTGAGGTAGGGTGACCTGGAATTCACTATGTGGTCTCAGGTTGACCTCAAACTCATGGTGATCCTCCTACCTCTGCCTCCCAAGTTCTGGGACTAAAGGCATGTATCACCATGCCTGGCAATAATTTATTATTTTGAAGACTGGTTACTATTAAAACATTTCATTTGATTGATGGCCTTTGGTGAATGTATTTGTCCATTCTTTCCAGCTGTGCCCGTATTTATCAGCTGGATGAACTGTGTAGTGTTCTCACATGGTGTAAGGCTATAATGGGAACATGCACAGCTGAAATGTCATCGTCACCTTTTGTTACTGGCAGAGTTCTGTTGGTTTTGGAGTGAGAAAGAAAAGGCATTAAACATTTTATACCTATTCTGGGTCTGATTTGTGGTGTTGTTACAAAGTCTCTCATGTGATGAATTTTTGTAAGAAGAATTTCTCTTTTCAGGGCATGAATATAGTACATTCATGACCTCAGGGATTTTGGAATTGTGCACGTGGGAGTTTATTTTTGTTGAGATCATTATAAATATTAAAGCATAAAGGGGGACATAGTTTATGGCTTTTACTGATTGGACACAGAAAAGGAAAATGATGTCAGTATATTAAGAGAGAGAAGCTGGGTAAGAAAAGAGAAAACAAAAGGAAAAGGAGTTGAGAAAAATGTGAATTCCAAGGAATTGAAGGAAATATACAACAAAATCACTTTTGGAGACAGAAAGTCAACTGAGGCAGAATTACATGACTAAAGTTCAAAGTAATGCAGATTTGTTCCTCTTGACATGAAATATTCTTTTCTCCGATTTTCAAATGTAATGAGAATTCCAGAAACCTGCCTGTGGTGGTTTGATTCAGGTGCCCCCCCCATAAATTTATGTGTTCTGAATGCTTGATCCCCATCTGATGGCAATTTTGGAATTGGAACCTGGTTGGAGGTGTGTTGTTGGGGCAGGCTGATGGGGGTTATAGCCAGCTTCCCCTTGCCAGTGTTTGACACACTCTCCTGTTGCAGTTGTCCAGCTGATATTGGTCAGGAGGTGATGTCTAGCCTCTGCTCATGCCATTGTTTTCCCTGCCATCATGGAGTTTCTCCTTGAGTCTGTAAGACAGAATAAACCCATCCTTCCACAAGCTGCTTTTGGTTGGGTTCTTTGTGCCAGAAATGAGAAAGCTGACTGCAACACTGCCTTCTACCAGGTCCATCCACTATGTACTGTCTGCACAATTTTAGGAGTGATGAACTACACTCCTTTTGTCCACATGCATATTTGATGTTTTTTAATTTCAAGCTTTGAGTATCTTATCCTGTTGAAGTATTTAGATATTACTGATACTCAAATATCTGATGAAATAAAAATAGTTAATATTTTCTATGCCAGGGATATTCCAGGGACTTTACTATCTTAACTGACTTGGGCTTTAGAATAGCTGTCTTAACACTCCCTTAATTTGAGCTTAGGAAATTTAAGTTATTTGTTGTGTTCAAATGAGGAGGTGGTAGGTCCATAATTTTAGCTGGGCCATCTACTTCAGAATCAAAGATTTTATCTATAACATCTATTAGTTTCAAAGGTTATAACTTACATGTGAAAGATAATGATGGCATCCTCACAGGCAATGTACAGTTAAGTAAAAGTAGCCATGTAGTAGTGAGAGAGCCTGGACTTTGGAGACATATACATATCTGGGCTCCGTCTCGTCAACTAGCTCTGTGAACCTCAATGTTAACTGCACACTGGGGAAGGACAGAAAGATTCTTAAAGCCTAGGGTGTATTCCATACTGAACAAACTCCTAGGTATGGAACTCAGGATTTGTATTTTTAAATGCTTTCAGATGGTTCCAATGTGAAACCAAGGTTATAATTCATTTTTAAATTGGACAAATTGTTTAATATTTTCATGATGAAATTTACTTCTCTATAAAGAAAATATGCAAAACACCTGCAAAAATGCTTGATACTGTGCAATGAATGAACATATTTTCCTCCTGTGTCCTAACCCCAAATATACCACAGTGGTTCAAATTAAGTAAGGATTTGAGTTTTCTGAAAGCTTCAATGAAACAGATAGATGTGAACACTATTTTCCAAATAGATAAGATTGGTGACATTGAAGGTGTGATATTTTATAGGTAGTGAAGTGCTGAGCCTGTCAGGAGTGAGCTGATTGGCCTCCCCAGAGACTGCACACACTAAAAAAAGGGGGGGGGGGAGTCTACTAGGTAAAGGGTGATTCCAGCCCAGTTTTCTAACTCATTCTCTTTTATAGCTTCTTTCATTCTACCCATCTCTTGCATTCTAATTCTACATCATCAAACTACATGCCTGGTAATCAGTAATTAATGGTAATCTCTATTCTTGGCTCCTTGGAATACTCTTTGATTTATACACAGCCTAAAATTAAACTATGTTGAGCAATTCCCCAAGAAGGCCTCCTTGGAGAAGAGGTAGTCTTTTCTTCATAGAGATTTGCCTCCAATGTGTGTATACAATCATCTTGAATGGAGTTGGAAGGGAAGCCACAGCTGGTCCTTTCCACCTTCTTAATTCACAGACAAGTGAAGTAAGAACTAAGCCATAAAGAATTCATTGAAACGGGCCCATCCCTTTCATGCCAGAGCTGGGCCAGAATCAAGTCTTCAGTTTGTTAATTCTTTTGCTGTGTTAGTCCAGGTCTGCACCAAATCACCAGTTGAAAAGAAAAGAAAATATGGCCCAGCAGTCTCTTTGGGAGCATCTCACTACCCAGTTGTCATAAGGAGTTTTCTTTCTTTCCTTTTTTACAGAAGCTGAACTTACTCAGTGGTACACATGTTGGCAAAGACAAACTCTGTTCGTTTTGTCTCGGCTAGAATGGCACTATGCTGGGGGAGTTCTCACCAGTGCCCTGCATGTCTGAAAGGGTGATGCTTCCTCCCTTCACCCAGGATACTCGCCATTCCTTAATCTTGCTGACAGCTGACATTTTACAAACCGAGGCCTTCCTTGACTACTTGCTGCTGAGTACAAAGGAAAAGAGTGGTCAATTGCATGCACAAAAGCTCAAATGTGGGTGCAATTAGTTTTGGGGCATAAAATCTAATCCACATAAAAAGAAGGTTTGATTTGGTATCTTGGCCCCGACAGCACATACTACCATGCAGTCATGACTTTGTGCATTTTTGCATCAGTTAGCAATGTCTGTTATTTACTGTCAGTTGAAATAGACATCTGTGCAACATCTGCAGGACCAGGGTTCTTGAAATTTTAAGTGACACCAGGTCTTAACTAAAATTGTCCAAAAAAAAAAGCGGGACATAAATTCTTTGTTATATATTTAAACACTGAATGAATCAAAGCTGCGACTTCTGAAATAGAGTGTGACATATGTTTGAGGGAATAACATTCTGAGGAATGAAACTGTCTTTTAGGAAAAGTGGCTTTATTTATAGTTATAGCTCTTTGTTGAATGCAAACTAGATTTCAGCCCTTAAGTGAATCAGCTTGGGTGATACCATGGAGAAAAACTTAGAACCATAGTGAAATATAGAATTTTGTAAATATTAATACTAATAGTTATATTGTCATAAAACAAAGTTTATTAAAGTTATTTTATATAATATGTAATAAATATTACAAGTGATCATTGAATATATGTCTTCTTTCTCCAAAATAGAAAGATCATTTTTATTTCCTTTTTAAGCATTTGTTTATCTATTCCTGTGTGTGTGTGTGTGTCTGTGTGAAGGCATGGGAGGAGCCTTGCCAGGGCCTCTTGCTGCAAACAAACACCAGACACCACCCTGTCTCCATCTTACAAGGTGGGGGGCTGAAGAACTGAATTATGCTGGCAGGCTTTGCAGGTAGGCTCCTTTAAACACTGAGCCATTTTCTGAGCCCACTTTTTCTTTCTTAAGCAACAGAGTTAATTCTTAGATTGTGTCATATAAATTATTTCCTAAAGAACAGATATCAATTTACACAGAAAAAATATACCCATTCAAAAGTCTATAAGCTAGTGCTACTTAAAAAGACAGTTTAACATCAGTACATTACAAGATGAAAAAATAAATCATTTTGTCATATGATTATAATGCACCATTAAAATAAGAGTTTAAAATCAGTTTGTATTTAGCAATGTAGATGAATGTACGGTTCTTAAACAAATTTCCTTCCCATGTCGCATAACATGTAACTTCTCCTTTTTTTTTTAAAATTGTCCATAATGAGTTACATTGTTTAGTGGTCCAACAATAAGTTGTTATCCCCAATTCCTCATTGCCCCCCTTCTTTACAGGTGGGAATCTCGCTTTGAAGGAAGGAACTATCTCCGGCAGTACACAGTTCATTCTCAAAAACTGCTGTCCTGACTTACTTCAGAACTTTGTGTGTGCGTGTGTATATTGTGTTCATATTTGTGATTGTGTCTCAGTCTTCTGAAGACGAGAGGATGTGGTTCACATCTTGCTTTCAGTTCAGCAACAATTCGCACATTAGACATTGAAGATGAATAGGGATGATTCATGCTCTTGAGAAACAATCTAGGAAAGACATCAGTAAGAGCGGAAGGCTCATGCACCCTTGACGTATTCGTACACGCACACTGTGACATATGTCCAGACACTCCTATATTTATATATTGTTTCCATAATAAAATCTAAAATAAAAATAATGAGATACAAAGGAAATGCACATATATTTTCATCTTTATTGGTTTCATCCCCAGGGACAGCCCTGTACTATTTCCTCCTCTTCCTGGTTGTACGTTGTTCTGTTTCGAGACCATTGGTCAGAGACACAGAGAGACATTAGTGCATGTATACTTGAAGTTGAATGTGGTAAGAGCTGATGCAATCCTCTGCACAGGACTGCTGGGAACATAGAGGAAGTGTGGAAAAAGGCTTCCTCAAGAGGAAGGCACACTATCAGAAGGTAGGCAAGGAAGGGAAGAGCACGTGGAGACAGGGGAGCAGTGAGGACAAGATCCCCCAAGTCCTGAAGCAGCAGCAGCAGCAGCAGCATAAAGTGAGGCAAAGGGGCTGGGTGAGAGCAAGGGAGATGGGAGGGGTTGCAGGAAGGATGGCATTTTCAGGTTAAGGATCAGGGGCTCCAATTGGTAGTTCATCTGCAGGGCTTCTTTAAACAAGTCTGATTGTATCCCAAATCAAATCCATGCAGGGAAGTATCAGAAAGCTGCTGTTCTCCTAGAATTCCAGAGCCTGATAGAAGTGACCGCATGCTCAACTGGCAAGAGCAAGCTGTCATTTCCTAAGGAAAATCTCACTGTCTTTAGCTTACTGTTGAAGAACTTTTGAAGTAGGAGGAATAGAATTAAGTTGTTTCATGATTGTCATAAATTATCATCTGATTTAAAAAATATTTCTAGACACATCAGTGTCTTCTTTGTATGTTAAGAGCACGTGTGTCCTTTCATAGGGAATCACAAAGCACATGGCACTGGAGTGGGGAGTCCTTCCCGAAGCATTGGCTGGGATTTATTATTTTGAACACATGTTCAAGAATGAGGCCATGCCCACGTTTGTTAACTGTGTGTGCCAAATCACAATCTGCCCTGCCCATTTGGGAAACACATTTCCTGTTCTGACAGTAGTGTGAAGTTCACGGCAAGGGTAGCAGAGCTCCTAAGAGGATTCTTGGGCCTCTTTCATGATGGGAGAACCAGGGTCAGGAGGACAGAGCAGAAACCAGGACACTTGGAGAAGAGGCCCCTGCTCCTTAGTCTCTTGGATACATTCTTAGCATCAGCTTTGGCTTCACCCCATTTTTCCACAGGATTAAGATTGCCAGGGAAGGAGGAAAGCAGGGAATTAGGAGTGTCCTTAAAGAGATGTCTCATTCCACATCTGTGCAAGACTTACACAGGATTGAATGCTGTAGTATGAATCTAAGGTCTTTATTTTCCTGCCTTTAGTAAGGCTCAAAATATGGAGAACATTAGTGGTCATTCCAAAGAATTTTTGTAAATGAAAAGAAATGCTTTAAAATTGAGCATGTGTGCAAGAGAGATCATGTAGTCAGTAAAGCTTGGGCATGAAGGACCTGAGTTCAATCCCCAGAACCTATATAAAAATTCCAGGTGTGGTGTGTTTTATGTTGGCAATCCCAGCAAGTGGGTGCTTGGGCCTTGCTGATAAGCCAGACTAGCCTGTTTAGCAAGTTCAAGGCCTATAAGAAACCATCTCCAAAAAGGTGGATAACATTCCTGAGGAACAAAATTCAAGGTTAGCCTCCATATGCACGTAAACACGCATGCACATGCACCCCTTCACATATTCACCCCCACACAGAAACTTGCACACACTTTAAAAAATTGAACTTATATCCATTATCTGGTATTTCTTTGGTTCACCACACATATTTATTTTCTACTTACTGTGTATGAATTATGGTATGGAATGAGTTAATAGGATGTTTAAAAAAAAAGGCAAATTCCCTGCCCTCAAGAAGCCAAAACCCCAGGAAGAATGACAATAAACAATTAGTTGCATATTTAATTATTTAAATAATTGAAATGGAAGAAAAGCAGAGTGTTATGAAATATTTAAGGAAATGAACTAGAGATTTCTAGAAGGCTTAGCAGAAGTGACTATTGGCCTGGATCTGTAGATGAAAGTCCAGGACCTGAAGAGGAGACTCAAAAGAATTTGATTGATCAAAATGTTTCAAATACAAAAACATTTAATTTGCATTCATCATGTGCCTTGAAGTTCAGATTCGTGAGAAATGTAATGTCTTTTTCGTTTAAAACAATAATAGATTAAACAAGATAGACTTAGCTATTATAGCATTTCTTTTAGGGAAAAACATAACCAATGTGGTATCACCTTTTGTGTCACCAGATGGACAGCTCTTTAGTTCAGGCTGTGAGATGGCTTCAATGTAGTCAGAAGGAAGGGGCTGCAAGCCACAGGTTTCCTCTGGGCGAATCAATAAACCACAATCCTGTATTAAAATGAAAGAAATGAGTTGTTGTGGTCATTAACCCAACACATGGAGGTCAATTCTAAATTGAGAAGATTTTCAGTGAAAGACAACCTTTATGGATGAACAGAATGCAGATGTCGGCATGTCTGGAACATTACATGCACAGGTTGGGGAATGAGGGAAGGGTGGGTTTGCTGGAAAGACCACCACTGTGCTGCAGGTCGAACTTGGAAAATTTTGATCCAGTCATGCCATGAATTGCTTTTGCTGTCTAATTACATAATCTACTTTATTACAATATTGTGATGGTTGGGGAGAAAGGGATGTCAGGTGATCTCAAGTGTTGTGTAGACTCAGGTGCCTACACAGTGTCTACCCTTCCTTGCTTCTCTCATTTCCTTCTCTCTTCCCTTCTTCCGACATACAGTCTTTTTTGCTGGAGCTAGCAATTTGCCCAGCATATTTGTTTTTAAATCTGTTTCCCAATATTGCTAATAGTAAAGGTGGTTGTGGGGCAGAGTCCTAGCTGTTTCAGAATCTAACACTTTCTCTACATCCTTTTCATCCAAATTGCAGTCAGAATCTGGTTCCTTAAAGTCAGCATGCATTGCTTTATGCCTCTTCAGACACAGGCTGGGTTTGGTGTGCACTGTTCTATGATGTGAGCCTACAAGTAGCAAGGTTTTGATCACTCTCTAATTTCTAGTATTTACACAATCCTGGGCATGTGACAAGCATTTAAAATAAGTTTCCCCAATTGAAGACATTGTCAACAGATGGACTCCATGGAAAGAAAGACAGAGATTCATTTAGAGGTGGGGTCTAGTGCCAAGAAAAAGACCATGGGAACATAGAACAGTGAGTGTATGCACACATGGCTTGAGCAGCCAGCCCAGTGTCCCTTGGAGCCTACAGATGAAGGGGATCAGAACAGCCTCGAGTATAATTCCAGCTCCAATTTTTTTTGTCTTTCTACAAAATAAGCATTGTCTAGATAATTCCTATATGATCTTTTTAGCTCTGAAAATTTAAGGTTGTGGTTTTTCCTTTTTGAGAACTTTCCCAATGAGCTCCTTAAATAGACTTGCATCTTATTGAAAAGAAATGAATTATTTTCTGTCTTCACACTGTCTTTAAATACAAGCACTACTTTCCCAGTATTAATAGTCAGTCTGCCACAAAGTACCGAGTAGCCATTGTGTGATTCATAGTATTAGAAGTCCAAAGAACATTTATGGAATAACTAGTTGAAGTTTATACTATCAAGAGGTAATTTCACTGTAATCGATCTTCAGTTGTCCTTTCCATACCATATTATTCCTAAAACTGAATGCTTTTAAGGAAAAAATGCATAAAACTTTATGTTAAAACAGATTTAGGTCTTTATGGAGAACAATATGAAAACATTTCTCAAAGTAATTGCATATACCCTTAAAGCAACAATTATATTGTTAAAGAGTTTATTCTACAGCAAGGTTGAATCATGTACACAAAGATATACATGTAAGAAAATTTACCATTGCACCTTATACTATAGATAACCTGGTATAACCCATGCCCATCAGGGTGAAGTGAATAAATAATTTGGCAAATTTATACACTTGAATATCTTTTAATTCATGGAAAAGGAGGAATTAAAGACACAAGGAGACATAGAAGGTCTATTATGAAAAAAGAACGAAGTAAGCTGTAAACTTTGATGTATGCTATAATCTTATTTAAGTAAAATTGTTAAACATTAGACAAGCTTCACTGTGCACAGAGAAATTTCGGACTGATGCAGAAGAAATTCTAAAGAGGTGTCATTTAGTATGTTATGAATAACAGACCAGAGATGGGAAGGCAAAAAAAAAAAGACTTTAACTTTTTATTCTGTATGTTTTAACATTTTGCCATTAATAGTAATATATTTAAAGGCTATATATAAAGAAAATATCATTTCAGTAAACAATAAAAGCAACAGAACAGGCAAATCAGAAAAGAACTGATTGCTCCTTTGAAAGCATATTGGTTTCCTAGCGCTACTGTGATTAAGTAGCCAAAATTCAATAGCAGAGAACAATCAACACTTAGTGTTTCACACTCTTGAAATGGAGTTAAAATTAAGCTATCAGCCTGCAGGCACTTCATATTGGACACATTGTGATAGTTAACTTTGATTGTTGATGTGACAACTTTTGCATCACCATGGAAACAAATCTCTGGGCATGTCTGGGAGGAACTTTCTAGGTTAGGTTAACGAAGATGCCCTATGTGTGAGCAGCACCATTCCATGGGCTAGAATACAGACTGCGTAGAAGGGACAAAGCTGGCTGATCCCCAGCATTCATTGCTTTCTGCTTCATGACTGAGAACCGTGACCTGCTGCTTCATTCTCCTGCCACCATGAGGGACAGAAACCTCTCCACCTGGGGAAGGAAAGCCCTTATGCTTCTGTTGCTTTAGTCAGGTGTTTGTCACAGCAATGAGGAAAGTTATGCACATGTTCTGGGGTGTGAGGTCTATCAGGGCACCTAAGGGAAGGGAGGTTAGCAAAGGGTCCAGGTGGGAGGAGAAGCAGTGAAACACACAGAGCTGAGTGAAAACACCATTCAAGTCTGCAGTGAGTGATGCTGGAGATCAAGATAAGAAGTGGGTAGAAATCGGTCATGTGAACTTGGAAACGTGATTTCATTCTTGGCTCAACCTGATGATACAATGTTCACGATTATAGCAACCAGTTTGGCCTTTTCCATTTTCTGTTAAAAATTCTTAACAGGTAAGCTTTTAATTTCTACTCTCTTTTATAAAGCTCATAAAATGTAATTATTTGTTGTTCCTAATACAAGACATACACTTATTTTTACAGTGGGATACACATCTGGTCTTTTACTAACAATTTGTCCCATTAAAATATTTCCAGTGTACAAGGTTCAGTCATATCATTGTCTTACTTTGAATTTTAAACTGAATGTACAGAAAGCAAAGTAATTGAGTTAATTTTGTATAAAAGTCCTTTTTAAATTGATCATTGTCAATGCTCACTGTTATACTGGTTTGGTGGAAGATTACTGATAAGTTTCTTAATTCTATTGCTTTTAAAAATGATGGAACTTGACATCCTTAGCAGGAGTGTATGCTTGACTTTACTTGCCGGTTTTGTCTGGTATTCAGGGCCTCTAGAATACCACACTAGAATCCACACAGTAATGAGCCATCAGAGAACGTGAGGCAACTTCTTATCCTAAGTATTCCATTATATAGCAGTAGAACAACTCAGAAAGAAGGGAAAGTAAAACGAGTTAAAAGAGATGAATTCATTATCATCAATTACATGTATTAATATGATAGCATTATTTAGAATACTGCCTATTTCTCATGCATTCCAAATGCCTGGACTGATACAAAGTTCTATGTTTTAGCTAGATAGCCCTCAGCTCAGCTCGGATGGGACCAATGTGGCCCTAAATGTTACACTCCATTCTGAAAGGCATCTCCAGTCTCAATTTAGTAATATACGCATGGTTCTGGGCTTTGGAGAACCTGGACTAGAAAATCTGTGGAAATGGGGCTGTGAAATGACTAATGCTCCCCTCGTCCAGAGAGCTAGAAACACCGAGAACAGTGTCCTTTATTGTGGTTTCTTGGCATTTTTGGTTTTGGTTCCAGATGGAATCCAGAAGGGTCCATGCAAAGGGAAATGGAAAGGGGGAATGAATGTATACGTTTAGCACTCTGAAAACACTCCATTTGTTTTAATTTGTGAACAAAGGAGTGCAGAGTTGGAACGGAATGTGCTGCTTTGGGTTGTCATAGACTTTGAAGCATCTCGGTCTGTTTGGGAAAATGACAAAACAACAACACAACATCAAGCAAAGGTTATTTCCTATTTCAGAGAAGAAATCTGTTATTTATAGGTTGAAGCAGAAATAGCCTGCAGCTACAGAGAAGATGTTGATGCGTGTGTGCTCAACCAATAATGGTGACAATGAACATAACAACAAATGTTTGCTATATATTAAAAATGATCAGCCCTGCCCAAGAGATATTGATTAGTCATCCTGAGAATGGTTTCATCCTGGACATTCCCACTTACGAATGACAATGATGAGAGGTCATATGAAGTCATTATCCCTACAGATGTGGCTATGGTAGAGATTATTCCATTCAAGTAGCAGTAACAGACTTGACTATTTAATAGAACATGCAGTTACACTAAATTTGGGCAATATAGATATTTTCTATATTGTGTATGTATGTATATATGTATGTATGCATGTTTATGGGCACACATGTGCCACAGCATGTGTGTGGAGGTCAGAGGACAACTTGAGGAGTCTGTACTCTGCTTCCACCTTCTCTGAGAGGCTCTGTTGCTCCTGATGCCTCCTGGCTCTGCCTTGCACTCTCATAAGTGCACCCGGATCACAGACATGTGCTGCTTTACATGAGTGCTAGAGAGCCTCAGCGTGTCAGGATTTACATACAAACATCTGTAACCATAAAGTCATCAACATAGCCCCTGTTTCTTTAAAGTTTTATGAAAAGAACATAATCTGCAAATACACTACTTGTTGTCTAAGGTGTAGTAATAAATCCTTGCCAACCACTTCTACTCTCTTACTTAATCTACCTATTGCCAAGTAGGTAGCATAAGGACTGACATGTAGAAGGTGTTTAGTACCTGTTTATTGCATTAATGGACAGATAGAAATGTGGAATGCAACTGGGACCTGGAACAGTGCCCAGAGGATAGAGCTTGTGTGCTGGGTTTAACTGCAATGCATTCTCACCAGCTGACCTCACCTGTCATGGCTATGAACATGACTGTCTACATACTAACCCCCAGACCAAGGGCAAAAGCTTGATTTTCTAGTTGGATTATGTGTTACCAAGTGATGCATGGAATGAATCTGCTACATCGAAGAGGGAAGAACTCATTCCATGTTTAAAGTCATAAGCTTGACCTCCTCTGAAGCTTTAATAGTAGTGGTGTGGCACTAGATAACTTCACGGAGTTCTCACTGATCAGTGTGAGGTACACCCACAGGGAAGCTCAGAGCAGTTCAATCAATTCTGTCTAGGAGGACATGCAATGATGCCAAACCTGAATATCCAAACTCTTATGACATTTTGAGAACAAAATGTTACATTCATCTGAATTAAACATATTCTAACAACTACATACCAAATACCTTTGAAACATTTGTGTCTATGACAAACTTTTTGTGAAGTCATAGTGTTATATATGATCATCAGACTTTAATGAAGTCTAAAGGTCACTCTCTGAGATACCATACAGAGGAAATACAGAAGTTAACAAAGGAGAAGTAGACTCGTCTTCTCAAATGAACAAGAGAAAGAAAGCAATGGCTTACAGTATTTCTTTTCCTTTTCTTTTTTTGAGGCACAGTCTAGCCTTTCTTAGCTCAGGCTGCTGGAACTCCTTATTTGGGGGCCTCGGTCTCAGGAGTGCTGGGTTTACAAGCATGTGACACCATGCACTGCAGCATTCTTGTTCTACTGTGTCACTTTATTTAACCACCAGAAAACATCCCATAATTCTAACCTGAGGTGTGCTCCACAAAATAATTCCTAAGCATGTCAGAGTGATGGACAACAAAGGAAGACTGCTGAACTGTGTCAGATTACAGAAGACCAAGAGATATGATACCTAAAAGCAATATGGAATTCTTCATTAGATACTGGAACTGAAAAAAATGAACACTTGCATTCCAAATAAGGTCCTTGGTTAGTATATAGAGTGTACCAATATGAATTATTAATTGCTCAGTGTTGATTAATGTACCATATTAAGATGAAGAGAAGCTGGGTGAAGGAGATCTTGTAACTTTCCATAAATCTAAAGTCATTTTTTCAAATTAAATGATTAGTTCTGCATAGTTTGATAATTATGTTTGGGAATGTGCAAGGCAAAATATACTCATGGTAAAAGAATGTCCTAGACTATTTGAAAGAGGTTTTAAATACATCAGTTGAAGTTTTTTTTTACCACAAAGAAGTAGCTTTGTGTATTCAGGTTTTACTGACACTCATGTGTATCCAAGAGTGTAAAATGTGACCCATAATTACTTGTTCTTAAGACTTGTGGAAACTGGGCTGGGGAGGTGGCTTGGTGGACAGGAGCTTGCTGTGGAAACTGGAAGAGCTCAGTTTGGAGTCCCCCAGCACCCACATAAATAGCCAATGAGCTTGTTGACCCATTTGTAGTTTCTGCACTGAGGCAGACACAGGGCATGTCCAGGGGCAAGCTAGCTAGTTAGACTAGCCAAACAGGCAAGTTCTTAGTTCAAGTGAGAGACCCTGCCTCAACAAAATAAAGAGAGTGATTGAGAAAGAACCCATCATAAACCTCTGGCCTTCACAGCATTAGTACACAAATACATCCACACATGTACACACATGAATGCACACCACACACATGCACACACAAATCAAGAATTATGGGAGGACCATAGACAAGCTGAAAGAGGTGAGGCACCTTCTGTTTTATGGTCTAGCTATTTGGGAAATTCCTCTTTCTGGGAGGTTGCCAAGGAGAGAGAGAGAGAGAGAGAGAGAGAGAGAGAGAGAGAGAGAGAGAGAGAGAGAGAGAGAGAGAGAGAGAGAGAGAGAGAGAGAATTGCTACTTAAAGTGAACTGGGGTTACACCTATCACTGGTAGGTAGGCTTTTCATCTACAAGATCAGCTGAATCTTTACTGCTCTTTCTGGGGGCTGTCACTATTCTGCTCACCAGATGAGGAAACAAAGCTTTGGAGCTTTTGGAAGAAGCTTTTCTAAAGTCACACAGCTTAATAAGCAGAACAATTAGAGTTTGAAATACGGGGTTATATGACTTCAAACCCCATGCTCCATAGACTGAAAAACAAAACAGAATAAGGCAAAACACACTGTACAAAATAACAAAGGTTGTGTTTGTGAAACATTTACAGACCAATTAAAAGTTCATCTGAGAAGCCTCTTTTCCTGGCTGCAGATGGCATCACTAAACATAACCAGCTGCACCCTAAATGCTTACAGTTGGTCAAAAGAGGCCAGGCCAGAGTATGAAAACTCCAGGTCATATCCACCCCTCCTGCAGAACAGAAGTCTTGAAGCATCTTCCCAACTTATCCTTGGTCACAATAATTTTTGCTGTGAATAAGGGCACATCACTAGTAGGTTACTTATTAATTAGGTATGGAACATATAAAATTAGTTTCCATGTACACAGTAAAACCTCTTACATGTTATTGCTTATTCTCAAGGAAAGCATCCGTTCTAATATGATTTTCAAAATCACCAGTGCTCACTTGTCATGTGTTTTCAGTTCTCCAAAGAAGTTGATTGTTTATGACATTTACCCATTTGCTTTCTTCAGTTGACTCCCTGGACAGACATTTGTTTAACATCTCCCTGAGCCAGCCACAGCCTCTGCCCTCACAGAGCTGGAGCAGAGAAAACAGATATGTAAACACACCACTGGTGCAGAAAGGGCTGAATGCTGTAATGAAGATTGTTTCGGACACAGTGTTGGCACAAAGGAGCACGATTGACTCTACTTTCTAAAGGAGATGCTTCAGTTTAATCATGACCTATATCGGAGTCCACCAGACAGGAAGGCATGATGTTTTAAAAGCATAAGGGAAAATGAAGGCAGTGGTGAGACTCAAAGCTGAGCCTCTTGTATATCCATGCCTTGAATGTGCTGGACATCCTTAATATCAGAGACTCATTGAAGCCTGATATATAAATCACTAATTATTCTTCCTATTAGCTTGTGGTTCAGTCTTCAGCCATGAAATATACAAGACAATCTGGAACAGTTTGGAAATGGGTCTTGTCAAGTTGTGTTTAGGGCCTGCGTGAAGCATATGGTGTCAGTTACAAAACTCCAAAGCTGTCTGTTCAAAACCCAAGCCTACCATGTAGGCTCTGGCTCTGATAATGTCAGTTATCCTCCTGCATGCCCCTTAAGGAGCTGGCATTTTTCCTGTGGACTGTTATTGTTCTTGGCATGCATTGCAGATTTAAGAGTAGCTTGTTTTTACAAAGGGATTTAGGATTCCATGATCCCAGTTAGGATAGGTGTCTTGGAGAAATTTCAAGGTATATGACTATCGTTTTAGCTTGTCTTAAGTCCCCCACGGATTTTCAATTAGGTCATTATTTCCTGAACTTGAATGCTGTTGCTGTGACTTGATCATTACTGTTAAGCAGTTGTCACAACTCAGTGTGTGGGATGAGATGACTCTTTCATTCGCAGCCAAGTCTGGCGAGGGCGTCCCTATAGATTCCATATCTCTAAGTCTCCACAAGTTTTAGTGTCTTCAGGCAGATGCTGTGTGTCTGCCTCGAGTTCTCTCCTCCTTACTGACGTCACTACCTTACCTCCTCTGCCACATGCTCAGCAGAGCTGCCTCCTGTCATTGCTTCTCAATAACCTACAGCAAAGTGCTCATTAGAATATGACCCTTCTCTGCATTCCTCGACAGCTGCTCTAGAATCCTGCTGTCATCCATCAGATATGTGTGCCTGGCCTAGCAGAACTGAGCTGCAGCCCTTTAAAATTAGAGGCTTGGTTTAATTCCAGAACGTTGCAATTGAACTCCACCAGATCTGACACTGAGCTTCCCACCCCTCTTTTTCCTTCGAGGGCTGGTTGTGTCTGAAGATCCCACTGCACTGGCTAATGTAGGTGCAAAGATGACAGAGTGAAGACATGCGGAGTTCCGACTGAGTCCCTCTCACTTGCCATAGGGATTCCTTTTAAATGAGTGCTGTATATGCCCATAGGTTTAACAGTGAAGGAAGGCTGGTTGTCAAGGAAAAAAAAGTCTACCTAAAAAGATAGATTCTTCAGCAGGTTAGTTCTTATATTTTATCATCCTCCGTGGTATATTATAAAGTTTAAACATTCAATTTAAAAGCCTCCTCTTAAAACTTGCTGGTATAAGAATTCATAGAAAGGCCAAATGCTGTTACCCATTCTGTTTTTTCAGACAGGCTTGTGGGATTTTATTAAGTAGGTATTAAGTCAAAAACTGAGTGGTGCTGATCAACTAAACTGACATTAAAAAAGCATCTTTTGCTAATCATACTATCAGTACCACAGGATTCTATGAGCCATTATTACAATTCAGTAGACTTGATTCTAAAAGAATGGTTGAACAAGTTTCCATTAGAGATGCTGTAGATAAGTCAGGCTTTCCCAAGAAGATAACCATTGTGTGAAAGTCTCTTTAAGTGTGAAAGAATCTATTGCCAAGATATCTAGATAATCTTAGTCAGTTGTCTGGTGAGGAATATGTAAGAAACACTAAGCAGAGAAATTCTGGGGATCATTTGTTCTGTGATAGGTCATGAGTGAAAAATCTCATCAGTAACAGGAAAGACTGGAACAATAGAAAGTACCAGAAAGCTAGCTGGAAACAACTGGCACCTATTCACTATTTTAAACTTATAGTTTAAAAAATTATAAACAAAAGAAATATTTTATAACAGACATCTATTTGGCACAACTAAGACATTGTTCCTAGGAATGAATTAGCTGCAAATTTTCATTTTTCAGTATGTCACATATTATGTACATGAAATAATCATATATTCTAGGAAAACAATCATTTCTTTGTTCATTTATAGCATGTTACTGTGTATCAATAATAGTATTCAGAGGATATACTATGAAAATTTTTAATGATTACCATAGCTTATTTGTGATAGCAGAGCATGAAAGTAACCTGCATCTATACTGAACCATGGTGTCTAAGGCAAGGTTAGTATGATATTCATGATCAATCATAGACATTTTTTATTATATGGGAAAATAACCAAAATGTTAAAGCACCATTTTAATAGGATGGTTACTATGGTTGTCTTACACCTTTGCTTCATACTTAAAATTTGTAAAATTTTAGTCATGAAGGTTTTGTTGTAATTAGGTCAGGGGAGTTTTCCATTATACAAAATGCTCTTCTGTAAAGTGAGTGTGACTTTTTCATGACATTAATCGTCACAATGCCTGGCCTAGTTAATGCTTGCCCTTCTGAGAAACAGAGGCCATAGACTCTTCATGATCAGTGTGAACCTTAGACAGGAGTGTCATGACTTTGTTTGAGTAGCATCTCAGGAAAGCCCCTTGTCCCACTTCCAGGAATTCCCATTCTCTTTCCTTTTGAGCAGCAGGGTATGTTGTGGCAGTTGGAGTTTCTGAAGCAGTTGCAGTTTCCATTTCGGAATGGAAGAAGGGAGGTCACTGTACCTGGACTCTTATGGAATTCCCATTCTCTTTCCTTTTGAGCAGCAGGGTATGTTGTGGCAGTTGGAGTTTCTGAAGCAGTTGCAGTTTCCATTTCGGAATGGAAGAAGGGAGGTCACTGTACCTGGACTCTTATGGAAGGTGCAGGCTGCAGAGTGTGTCTCAGCACCCAGATCCCACAGACAGCAGCTGAGCAGAGCAACTCCAGGTCAGCAGCAGGCACTTCCTGTCTGTGGACCTGGAGGGCTGCTTGATGTAAACCAACTTTCATCAGCACGGTCAAGGGAACAAACAAATTGGCTGGAAACGGTCAGCTTTTTACTTGCTGCCAACCCATGTTTGAAAGTGCTTTTGTTTCTGAGTCTTTACCACGCATTTGAACTGAAGTACATACAGTATTCTATGCCTCCAAAGTTTTCAGACTGAATGAAAATGGCAGGATGCTTTTGAGAGGATTTCAAGAAAAGTAAGCAAAATGAAGGGTATGGATTTTATTTCTTTATTTTAAATTATATATCATTCTGTTGTCCATTTCAGAACTCCTTGGAGAACCATTTATCAGAATCCTACTTGCGATTCAGTTTTCATGGAAAAAAATCACACACACACACACACACACACACACACACACACACACACACACACACCCAGAAACCTCTAATAGTGTGAAGAAAGATAATATCCCAAAATGCCTGAAGACAGCTTTGCTCAAACACCAACTGAAGAGCGATGATAAAATCTTTAAACAATGTGAAAAGCGAACCAGGAATTCAGGACTCCTTATAGGATTAAAAGTA
Source organism: Zapus hudsonius (assembly GCA_004024765.1). NCBI lineage: Eukaryota > Metazoa > Chordata > Mammalia > Rodentia > Dipodidae > Zapus > Zapus hudsonius. The sequence continues at coordinate 58,157 of PVHP010005494.1, forward strand.
AAAGAGGAGTGAAATAATTAACTTACTAAAAATGGAAGCATTGCTTCATTGATTGAAGAGTGGAACTAATTCCCAAATTAAAAAAAAAAAACTTATTTAATTTCTTTATTTCTGATTAATAAAGAACATTGTTTCTACCTCATTTGTAAAGCACGACTTTTCATGATTGATAAAAGGTATAGATTTATATAAAATCGTCAAAAATAAAATTCAACTGTGTAGTTTTATAAAAGCATTTAAAATTCATCTGAAACCGTTCTCAAGGAAATGAGCCTGCTTTCCAGCATGGACAGCCTTCTTCTGGAACTAACAATGAAAAGAACCATCTCAGAAAAGAAAACCAAAGTTTTATGGAGGTGGCTTGCAATCCCCACTTGAATCATCAACATTAGGCAATGACTTCTATTGGGTTATATTTATCTGACCATTTTCTGCAGGAAAGGAACATGAATAGTTGCATAAAGCTTCAACACATGGAGCACAGAGAGGACTGTATAATCCTCTATTATTTCTGCCTGTAAATGACTACATGTCTAGCACTAGCCTGGGGCAGAGTTGGCTGCCTGGAAACTTGACCTGCATCAAGGGCTTAATGAAGCTGTAACTTTCTGTTTATAATTCTTTCCACTTTTAACTAGTACTGTATGCAGGGGAAATGAGATAATGGGCCTCTCTTTATGGGTTCATCTGGGCTACTGACCAGTCCTCTGTGAAGGGACACCCTGCTCAGTTTCCATGACTTGTCCTGCCCTTCCCTCTGAGGGATGCATTCAGATCTAGGCTGGTGGGCCGCTGGCAACGTTACCCCCAGGTCCAAGATATGCCCCCCGCCTGCAGGTTTGTACTGAATGCTGTAGAGTATTCCTGGGCATAATTGATTTCCCCTTTCCGGGACCACAACAAACAAGGCTCTACCTTGCCAACATCTTTAATCTTTTTCCCTTGCACGTTCCCATTTCCTTTGGGTACGTTTTCTAATTCAGCAGCTACTATTCTGCAGAAGCAGTCAGTATAGGTTTTTAAGGTTTGAGTTGCTGGATCTCATAAGGTTATCACAATAACAAAGGAATCCAACCTTAGCTTGTAGCATAAGCTCCCCTCTCCAATGCTGAAGTGAAGGAATGGGAACAGAAGCTTCACTAAGTAGGGGAAAGAAGATAGAGGTAAAAACATCCCCAGAGGAATGTGTCTGAGGTACTTATGTACTGTGGGGTCTGAGGTACTCATGTGCTGTGGGGGTCTAAGGTACTCATATACTGTGGGATTTGAGGTACTTATATACTGTGAGGTCTGAGGTACTTGTGTACTGTGAGGTCTGAGGTACTCATGTACTGTGGGGTCTGAAGAGGTACTCGTGTACTGTGGGGTCTGAAGAGGTACTCATGTACTGTGGGGTCTGAGGTACTCATGTGCTGTGGGGTCTGAGGTACTCATGTACTGTGCTGCCTTAGGTACTCGTGTATTGTGGTGTCTGAGGTACTCATGTACTGTGGGGTCTGAAGAGGTACTCGTGTGCTGTGGGGTCTGAGGTACTCATATACTGTGGGGTCTGAGGTACTCGTGTACTGTGCGGTCTGAGGTATTCATGTACTGTGGGGTCTGAGGAAATCGTGTGCTGTAGGGTCTGAGGTACTCATATACTGTGGGGTATGAGGTACTCGTGTACTGTGCTGTCTGAGGTACTCGTGTGCTGTGAGGTCTGAGGTACTCATGTACTGTGCTGTCTGAGGTACTTGTGTACTGTTGGGTCTGAGGTACTCCTGTACTGTGGGGTCTGAGGTACTTATATACTGTGAGGTCTGAGGTACTCATGTACTGTGGGGTCTGAAAAGGTACTCGTGTACTGTGGGGTCTGAGGTACTCATGTACTCTGCTGCCTTAGGTATTTGTGTATTGTGGTGTCTGAGGTACTACTCATGTATTGTGGGGTCTGAAGAGGTATTCGTGTACTGTGGGGTCTGAGGTACTGGTGTACTGTGATGTGTGAGTCCTCGCAGGCCATGTGCTGTGATGCGTGAGTACCTGCGTTCAGCACCTCTCCTTATGGACTGTGTCCCTGGGTCCTTGCGTGTGGGGGAAGGGCTGGCATGGGAGCAGATGCATCTGCAGGACTTCTAGTGAAGGTGCCTGTTGTGCCCTTTATGGCCCTTTGCAGCGATGGCTGAAGGTCTGGAGTCCTCCTCACTAGGTTGTGCCCACTGACAAGTTCCTCCTGTCTTATGCTTCCCCTCTTTAACTTTCTATTCTCGTCATTCTTCTGCTATTGGACATCCAAATAAAACATGGCTTCCTGATCGTGTCCTCATCAGTCCCCCATTATGTCCTTTAGGAAATTGTTATCTCTTTTATGGGCCTTGTTTCCCTCGGCCAGAGAGAACTCGGTTTTTGTAGCACCATGAAATCTGAAACAGTGCATAAGGGAAGCCAAGGATTCTCAACTAGCTGTTCCAATGCACCTTGCATAGTTTGTGCTCTGATTGACTTCATGAAACGGGCGATAGGGCAGTAGGGGCTTCTGAGATGGTGTTGAATGGCATATTGGCATCCTAGAAGCCATGCTTTTGGGCTCTAAGCTGTTGACAGAGCAGGAGAGGGGAAGGTGGTACTATTCTTCGGGAGTCACAAGGGTGAAGACTTATTTTAAAAAATGGGGGATGACATGAATGTTTCTGAGAGGGAGGAATGAATTGAAAGGATGAATTTGAAGGTGAATTTACTGAGTTGGGCCTCTAGGAGTTAGACGGATTAACTTCTGAGGGTAGAGGGTCATCTCTTCTCAGAGAGAGGGGATCTGTGACGGTATAGAAGGATTTAGGACACTGTGGCTTCATACCAGCTGGCTTTGATCTTGTTAATGATCTGCTGCGACTGAGGACATAAGGATGAAAGCTTAAGAAGAGAAGGGAAGATCTGCAAAGGGTGGGTCATGTCCTCTGGGGGTGGGCCAGGTGTGTCATCTTTATTTATGATGGGCATTAAGTCAGCAGGTCTTAAAATAGAAGTGACTGGACTCAGAACTTATTAAGAGCCTAAGCTTGGAGGAGAGAAGAATTCTAAAAAATTAGATATAATCACCGCCTGTGTCACTAAGCTCATTTGAAAACTTACTATGTACATTACTTTCATGGAAGTTCTTTGGAACATGATGTGGTAGACTCAGCTACTTAACAGCCTTTAGGGAGAGCATCCATCAGTCTACTGAACACTAACAGATGCTGCTGACTTCCCTTTTACCTGGTGCTGTTAGGGATGGAAGGAACAATAAAAAACAGAGCACTCGCTGACCTCAGATCATCTCCATTAGTCTGGCATCTCTACCCTGCCCCTTTACCAGGGGACGATACATCCAAATGTCAGTTTTCATCCTTTGACCTGTATCTCCCCATTTTATCTCAAATGTCACTCAACTCTGATAACTCTGCTTTATCTAGTTACTGTTTTGGTTTATTTATTTTATTCTCTTTTCTTTTTATAAACGATGTCATAAGCGATGTATCACGCAACCTTTTCCTTCAAACACAAATGACTATGTGAAATGATGAATATTAATTTGGTTCACTATAGTAACAGTTTTATTGTGTGTGTGGCCTATAACATAATGTTTATGTTAAATACATTGTAAGACTTATTTAGCAGACATAAATCAGAATACATACTGAAAATCCTGGAGCCAACTATAGAAATAATTTTTTTCTTGAAGTAATTGTCTTGTGGTAAGAACCATAACAATTACAATTTCAAGATAGAAGAATGGTACCTATGACTCTCTGAGGCTTTTACCTTTCTAGCAATATTTCTAGGCAAAATAGCCATTGTCTCCCAGTGGAGAGCAGTGTGTGGCTTTGCCCTGTGTTTAAGTTAACCTTGACAACTCCTCCTATCTTTGAGGACCGGTCATCTATTCCTGTGGCTCTCTCTCTGATGAAGACATCAGTGTTAATTCCAACAGAGGCACAACCTAGAGCCGGTCCAGTAGCTAAGTGCAAACCAGCAGAGTTCTTTGATCTTCAGCCTGGTGCATTCCTTGGGTGGTCAAAACATTTCAAGGACAAGCTAAAGGAGTTTGGTGATTGAAAACCAGGCCAAAGGTAATGCTCTGGGGAGGCTTTCTGGAAGCAGTGTGAAGCAAATTGCCTTTTCTTGGTGAAGTCTCAAGTCAAAAAAATATCTCCAAAAGATATCAAGGTGTTCTGGAAATAGTCTGCAGACACAATTATGACCACAGGAATAATTTTTTTAGGATATTCAATATTGCTCAATGAATCTGTTTTATCTAACACTAAAAAATATCATCACTGCTAGAACACAGGAGGAGTGGGTGCAAATCTTTCTCTTCTTTTATGCTAAGGCAAGAAGCGATTCCTTTCCCAGAGGGTTTTTCAAACACAGGAAACTATAAGCTACAGGTAAAGAGAACAGCACAAGAGTGAAGAAAGGCAAACTGAGAACATTCCTGACTGATTCCTGTCTTTTGTGTACATTTATAACCAGATTCAGAAATTGGGTTCTTAGCATAGTCACCAGATAAGGGCATGGACTAATCACCCCCAACTAGATGTGAGAAAAGAAGTGAATGCTATGAAGAAGGGAATTTTCTGGTCATTCTATTTTTTCTTTTCTCTTCATTTCTATGAACTTTGTGTTTCTTAGGGAAGTGGGGTGGAAGCACAGACTTTCTCCAGTTTCTGCCCAAAGTCCCAGTTCTTGAATGTCCCATCAGATCCTCCAACACCCTTTCTGACCTCCACATCTCACATCTCCTCCTGTCTCAGGTGTCATCTGAAGATCTCTCGGTTATAGGAAGAAAATGTCATGCATTCCTCTAGGTGTTCCTGAGATTCTGGCACATGGTTGCCCAGTTACCACATCTCCTTTCTCTCTCTTGCTCTTCCTTGCATTCTCCAAATCACACATGTATTTTTAAAAAATACTATTTATTTATTTGCAATGAGAGAGAGAGAGAGAGAGAGAGAGAAAATGGCATACTAGTATCTCAAGACACTGCAAATGAACTCCAGATACAGGTGCCACTTCAAGTGGGTACTGGGAAATCAAACTTGGGTCATTAGGCTTTGCAGGCAAGTGCCTTAACTTCTGAGACATCTCTCCAGCCCTAGATATGTGTGTAAGGAGGATACTGTCTTGTGAATGCCCCTGATAGTGCCTGAGAGAAGCTGAGGGTTACCATGGTAACACCACTACACTCAACTTATCAATGTGATTTCTTTCTCTTCTTGTCTTGTGTAGAACATGCTCTATAAATGCTCTACATTGCATTGGTTTCTATCTAACTTGCTGTTTAATTCCATTACGGATTGTCACAATCAGTCCCAGTGCAAATAAGAATGTGAAGAAGAACCTGGGGAGGAAAGCCAAGTGCACCATGGATCAGATGCTATAATAGACCCTTTTTCTGTTTTGTTTTGTTTTTGAAACACTGAGAAGAATTAGTTGAAGGTGTATCCATAGCTCCAAGGCATTCTCAGGATAACTCTGCCTTTTCCTTTTTTCTACAACTTTACCTCACTTATTTTGGTTTTAAATAAGCATTTTTCACAGTAACACAGTAACTATCCTGATGTTTTGTGAAAAAATACAATTTAATAACCAATTAAGAGTTGGAAATATATACATAAGACCCCAAGTACCTGTGATTTTCACCAGCAGAAAAGCAGAAAAAATGTGTTTAACAGCATTTTAAATACCATATAGGAAAAGTAATAGTTTGCTGACCACATTCTTAGAAACATTGCTATAATTGATCCATTAATGCTTATAATGGTGATGTTAGGAAAACCCTTTATGTTTGCAAGTTTTTGTTATCATGTAAGAAGAGCTTCCATTAAGCTGAATTGTTAAATGCCTAGAATTGGGCTCTTTATTAAGATTGCCACAATTAATCACTTGAAATGTAATACTCTCATAGAGATGCATTTTAAGTATAAAACAGATATGGATTTGGAAAATAACATGAAAAAAAATTATTTAAGATCTCACTAGCTCTTGTATTGATTACATATTGTAATATACTTTATATACATTTGGCTAAACAGTATATTATTAAAATTAAATTAACTTCTTTTTTGATTTTTTTAATTTTAAAAAATTAAAAACTTTAAATTTAAGTGTGGCTCATATTATCTTTCAGTTGGAGAATACTGCCTTATAAAAAAAAGAACTATAACACACACACAAAGTATTTTCCTACAGCCCACAGAAAGACCATATACTCAATAAAATATTTAAAGAATATCTGTTAGCTAAATTAATTTGGTTGGCCAGGTTTGAACTTGGCTGGAAAAGTCAGTAAATTATACCATATTCTCCAAGATTTTCACACTTACTAATTATTAGACTCCGGCGTGAATTTCCCCAGTTATAAATCAGAGTCATGTCTAGCAGCACCGTGCTGATACTGATTTTATGAAACCTCTTGCTAGTTTCTCGTTAGTTTCCCAACCAGATTGTTAATGTGCATTTGCAACTTATACTTTAAAGCCATCATTCCCTTGGCATTTCTGTATATTTCAATAATTTGAATTTGTTCAGAGACTGTAGTCATTCCCTGACATTTAATCTACATTTGCTAAATGGATTACCACAGTTTTTGTTTTTGTTTCATTTTGTTTTGACTCAGATTATCATCATTCCTCAGTGGGTAAGAGAAAAAACAGTAGAGGTTAAAATTCCAACCATTACCGTATTTGCTTCACAGGAACACTCTGGTGTGTGCTGAACTCTGAAAAATCTCTGTAATGAAGCTAGCAACTAACTGATGTAGATAGGAATGCACTTGAGATAAAATCACTTTGACAAGTCATACGATACGCCTAAGTCCCCTCCCACCATATGCATCTGTAAAATGATTGTGTCACTTCATAACTGTACCCCTAGCCAGGTAAGGACTTTCAGGCTGTTACCATTTAGCATGCAGAGCTGCCTTCAGCTTGTCGCTGCAGC
>PVHP010005495.1:0-65163 GCA_004024765.1 Zapus hudsonius
ACTTCCCCTCAATCTGTAGTGTCAATAAATACTTTCTTCCCCCAAATTGTGCCTGGTTTGAAGATTCATCCCAGTGGCATGTGGCTAACTACGACATTCTTGTTCTGGCTTTGCCACCGGGAGCATCCATTTCACAGTTGAGAAAACTGTGGGACAGGATTTGCTGGCTGACCAGCCTCTGGCAAGAGACAAAACTCCTGCTCCTGGGTGCTGTGAGATGGACTTGGAAGTCTCCTGGGGGGGGGGGCTCTTGCCAGAGTGAGGAACATGGTTGAAGCAAGCTGGCTCTGCAGTGTAGACTAGGTCAGACCTAATGGAGATTCGGGGAGACTATGGTTCCCCAAATCATAGAAAAGTCTATGATGCTGGCCAGGTTCACCCAGGTGGCTTGATCTAGTGGGTATGATGTCAGCTTCCATTCTGTCTTGATGGCCCAAGAACTAAGCAGCATGTAGGGTTGAAGGGAGGTGAGCCCCGGATACCCTCCTGCGGTCCCCCATACTTCCATTTGTGCTTGGAAATGTGTCTTCTCTCTCCTTGCCTCTATGTCTCTGTCTATCTCCCCAACCCCTCTTTCTCCTCCTTTCCTTATGGCCAGAATCTATCTTGGTTTATCTTGAATCTATCTTAGATTATCTTGAAAAATTAGAAGCAATATTTGTATTCAAGACTAACACTTGGAATGCTACTTAAAGTTACGTTATAGGTAAGAGCAGACTGAATTTCAACTAGATTCAGGACTGAGCTCTGCTGTTAAAGTGCATGCTCTGCATCCTTGATGACCTGAGTTCAATCCCCTGAACCTATTTTTTAAATCCAGGTGTATTGACTCCCACTTGTAATTCAGCACTCTTGGAGAGGTAGAGAGACAGGAGGATCACTGCAGCTTACTGGCCAGCCAGCTTAGCCTAGTGGGTGTGTTCCAGTCCAATGGGAGACCATGTCTCAAAAAAGGTGGATGATGCCTGAGGGACAGCACCTAAAGTTGCCCTCTGGCCTCTATGTGCACACACACATGCACACACATGCATGTGCACATCACCCCCATGTTCATCACACACATATGGACATGCCCATACACATGAGAACATGAGCACATGCACATACACAATAAGCTGGATCTGAGGGTTTTGGGAGAACAAAATTCCAGTTTTAGGCAAAATGAATTCACTTTCCATCATCATCAACGCTGACATGGGAACAGAACGGTGTGATCTGATTACATTAAATGTTGTTAAACAATTCTGACTAAGGGAAACTAATCTAAATGCTGAATTTTTAAATATTTCAGTGACATTAACCTTTGACTGGAACAAGATAATGTATGTTCAAGTTCTTGGCACACATTAGGTGTTAGGTGAATATTAATTACTCCAATGTGGTTTGGGGTCAATTGTCAGGAAAGGTGACAGCTAGGTACATGATTGCCTGTGACTACAGCTCCTGGTTTTGCATTTAAAGCCTGAATATTAGACACGATGGACAAATGCAAGCAGCTGCTTTTCCTCTGTGTGGTTGTGTGAGGAGGCATGGTTCAAGAGCAGAGAACCTCAAGCTTAGTCTCACATAAGAATCATCTAGAAGCTTGTTCCAAAATGAGGCAACTTCTCCTCTGTCTCCCCTTGTGTTTATGATTCAGGATTTCTTGGGCTGGGGATGCCAAGGCAACTTTTGAAAACCATTAAAAGTCTGTTTAGATGGCATTGTTAATACCAAGGGCACAGTGGTATCTTCATTTCTTTCTTTCCTTCTTTGATGGCTGCTGAATCTTACAAACACGTGGGTGTGATGGTGCTTTGGGGTTCTTCTGCAAAAAGCTGTGCCTACCCAGAACTACCTCCATCGATTCCCTTCATTCCAAAGCCAAGCAAGTGAGAGACGTTGAAATTTGTGAGTGGAGCCCAGAGAAAACATCCACTTCTCTTTCCTTCAGCGGACACAGGCTCCAAGCCAAGGAAAATATAAGACAGGAGAAGAAATCTTTACTGTAGACAGAACTGTTTTCTTGTCTGCTTCCTTTTCCTTGTTTTCCTGGTCCCAGGGGTCCCTTGCTCTTATAGACTCTGAAGCAGGGGTGGGTGTTTCTGCAATGTCACATAAACTGCAAAGCAGGAAAGATACACACTAGAAACCTGGAGAGAAATCTCTCTTTGGAGTCTTACCACTTTTAGCATACTTACCCACCACCTTAAGGTGCAATCACCTTATTTCAGTCTCGGTAGCACTTTCTGAGTCATCATCATTTCCTGTGGGTCACCTGACCAAACCATGCCCTGGCTACAAAGCTGGGAAGTGTCCATAGTGCTGAACAAAGTCGTTCCATTAAAATATGGCTGATTAGCATAGAAATCTCTGGAAGCCTTTCTATTCTAATTTTGCTGTTAGAATTCTGGCCTCTTCGGAGGTCATGCTAACCTAGTTAAGGCTCTTGGAGAAAAATACTGCCGTTCCAGCTCATTGCATTTACATTAAAATATATTGTCCTTCAGCTGACATGCTAACCAGAAATCTATCATCTTCGGCTCCTTGTCCAACGTGAATGACAAGACATCATCTGTTATTGTAGTTGGAATCCTGGAAGCTCAGTGAAAATGGATGATGAGTGCCACGGCGGTAAGGACCTTGCTGGTGGTGTGCCCTTCACCCTGGATGAAGTGAAAAGCTCTGGTGAAGAATGGCGTCTGCAGAGTGAAGGACATGAGCTGCTGGGTCCTTAGGGTGTGACATCCCACTGAGACAATATGGTGAAGAGAGTGGTCAGATGTCTGGGTTAGACTGCCTGGTTAAAATCTGTCCTAAGCTAGGGAGATGGCTCAGTGAGCACTTGCTGAACAAGTATCTGTGCCCAGTTCACCCTAAGTTTAATTCCCCAGCACCCACAACATCCACGTAAACAGTTGGGAATGGTCAAGCATACTTGTAACCCAAGTCCTGGGGAGAGGGGAACCCAGAGAATTGTTGGAGCTTGCTGGACAGCCATTCTTACCAAAAACAGCAGCCCCCATTTCAGAGCAAGACTATCTCAAGGAAACATGTGGATGAGCTCTAGAGGGTACGTGATGAACTCTTCTGGCTTCTGTACATGCAGATGGAGTACACACATCTGTACACACATGTGCATACACCACACACACACCACACCACACATACTACATACACACACCTGCAAAGGATATCTGTTCTTCCACATTGAACATGTTGGCACTTGGCCAGGTTGCAGGTGGAGTGTAATCAGATAGTACGCTCCTCTGTGGGTTACTGTGATGCTCCAATGAGATCCCCCTTCACTCAGAGTTAAGGATTGTTATTAGTTAGTAGTAATATGCATGCTCAGCGTTATCAATCCTACCACATGATGGTTCATCTTTCATAAGGCTCACTCATAATCCCTGAGTAACTTCTTCTTTGAAATATGTGTGGAGACTACATGTGGGGTGATATGTGATGTGATGTGTGTGGTGTATGACATGAAAACATTGAATGTCCTCTTTGCACTCATCTGTCTGTTTCCTTGAGAACAGAGTCTGTCACTCAGCCTGGAGTTGATGTCTTCAGTCAGTGAAGTCCATAAATTCTCCCATCTGCCCCCAAACTCTGCAGGACTGGGGTTACAGACCTGCAGTGGCCATACCCAGATGTTAATGTGGATGCTGGGAAATTGAAGTTGGGTGGGCTTATTCCCATCAGACCCTCCTGCTGAACTGGATATAGCCTCTTTCAGTTCAGTTACTGTTTTATATGCATTCAGTTACTTTTTTTTCAAGGTAGGGTCTCACTCTAGTCTAGGCTGACCTGGAATTCACTATGTAGTCTCAGGGTGGCCTTGAACTCATGGCAATCCTCCTACCTCTGCCTCCTGAGTGCTGGGATTAAAGGCATGTGACACCACACCCAGCTACATTCAGTTACTTTTTAAGCACATATGTATATATGTGTGTTCGTGTGTGTACACATGTGCACGTATGTATGTGGAGGCCAGAGAACAAACTGGATGCTGTTCCTCAGGTACAACTTCCTTTTTTTGAGACAGTTTCTTACTGGCATAGAACTCACCAAATACTTTAGTCTGGCTGGGTAGTGAGCCCAGAGACCCTCCTGTCTTTGCCTTCCCAGTGTTCAGATTATAGACATGCACCACCATGTCTGCATTTAGGTTCTTGGGAGAAACTCCAGTCCTCATGCTGACAAGGCAAGTACTTTATGGACTGAACTGTCTCCTCAGCCCTTCTGAATATCCATTTACCAAATATATCCAAGTACTATAATTATACCAGTAAGATGGGTGAGATCATGTTCTGAGCAGATAGCATGGAAATTAGGGAGTTACCTATGCTTGAGGGATCAAGAAGGGGTCATGGAATCTTTTCATAGCTTTCCTCAATTTGCTTTTATTCACTGGGAAGGTGATATTCCCAGGTGACAGTTCTTTTCAGAATTCCACAAGTCATAGGGTGTTTTCTTTTCACAAGAAGAAAGAGTCACACTCAGGTGGGTGAGGCTTGAGTTCTCTGAGCATGCGCCCCTGGACCACCTGTTTCAGAATCCTTTGGGCAGTGTGCTTCCATACATTAGGGGACCCATACACCCCTGTTGAGTCAGAATACCCAAGGAAGTGTGTCTCAGGGAGGTCAGGGTTAGGGTTAGGATTAGCTCCTCGGAACTTGTCAGATTAGGCAGACACAGAAGTGGGGTGAGTGAAAGAGTGCCAGGAGCTTTATTTTTGTTTTTGTAATTGGTTTCTCTCATGATCTCCCATTCATCTTTCTACCCACCATTCATCCATCAACCAAACATTTGTCAGTGTCTGATATTGGCCTCATGACCTGCTGCTGCTGGGGTTGTTACAGAGATGAATGGCCAGTGCTCTCAAAGACTTGGTAGACTGAGAGAATGAATAAATGCTGTGACACTCTCGGGAAATTCTGAGAAAGGCACCCTTAATCCAACTTGTAGTGCCAGCATCAGGAGAGCTTTCCTTGTATCTGAGATGTCACCTTCCCTGGGGACCCACTCTGATTAGGTTTTTCACTCTCTTTTCCATTGAATTAGATGCTGGTCCCATAGATTTCTGGACTTGCTTTTCATACCCTATGTTACTGTTACATGTGTGCTTACATGTTACTGACAAGTCCAAGGCTGGTGAAGGTGAAGCCAGCATCTTAATTATCCTTGGCTTCCCACCTCCTCCCCGGGTGCCTGGCTCTGATTGGAAAGCTGCATTTGGAGCTCAGTGTACAGGAGGGGAAGTTGGATCGTGGTGCTGGTTATGTGGCATGGGGTGGGGTGAGGGAAGGGCAGTGAAGTAAGCCTGCAGGCAGAGGCTGGGGCCGTATCACAGGGCACCTGCAGCTGGAATTAAGTGTGGGCTTTAGTATTTAGGCAATAAGTCAAAACTCATTTTGAAAGCAATATCCCTGGTCCACAAAATGTTTAAAAGGTCAAGAACAGTGTCAGTCTGGGAAATACAGAGATAAATTTAGGTGTAAACTATGGTGGATTGCATTGAATTATGAAATGTGACAGTTATTCCTGTTTCAGTTCCATTTCATTCTGTGTCATTATTTCAAGGAGACATGCTTACTTTTTTAAAACTCTAACTCTCTCTCTCTGTCTCTCTCTGTCTCTCTCTGTCTCTCTCTGTCTCTCTCTGTCTCTCTCTGTCTCTCTCTGTCTCTCTCTGTCTCTCTCTCTCTCCCTGAGGATAGAACCTAGGCCCTCACACATAGTCAACAAGCACTTTACCACTGAGCACATTTTTTCCCTCTAATTAAAAATAAAATCTCAGGCTGGAGAGATTGCTCAGTAGTTAAGGTGCTTTCCTGCAAAACCTCATGACCTGAGTTCGATTCCCCAGTGACCACATAAAGCCAGATGCACAAAATGGGAGCATGCATCTGGAGTTTGTTTACACCTGCCTGGGGCTCTGCTGTGCCCTTTCTCTCCCTGACTCTGTCTCTGTCTCTCTCTTTCTGCTTGCAAATAAATAAATATAAATTTTTAAAAATCTATATTTTGAGACAGGATCTCATGAAGTTCCCCAGGCTGACCATGAACTAACTCAGTAGCCTAGGGTAAACTTGAACTAGTGATACTCATGCTTCTGCCTTCCAAGTAGCTGGGATACTAGGCATGAACCAGCAAGAGGCCTAATCCTAGAACACTTCCTGTCCTTGTAACAAAGAGAAAACAGGGCTGAGACTGAGGCTGAGAGCCTTGGCAGGCACCTTAGTGACCTATTGCTGCATTCATATGTGTGCCAGTCATAAGGGCCAGAGGCTTACTTGGCATTAGTTATTTAGGTTTTTTTAATGCTAACATTTAGAAAAAAATCTCCACCTTTCATTGATAAGGCTGTATTTGGCTTCGATTTACCTGTCAGCCATGGCATTTTCATACTTATATAGAACGTGTTTTCATACTGTTCATTCATCCCATTACCCTCTCCAAATAGTCCTCTTTGTATTTTCTTTTTTGTGAACCAATGAGTTTCATTGTTTACTTGCAATAGCATAGGTGAAGGTGATTTAGGATCATGGGCTACTTACCAGCATCTACACCACTAAAGAAAATCTCTCTCACCCTCAGTAACAATTAACTGTTCCTTACCTATCCCTGACCCAATATTGTCAGGCTAATTTTTTAAAACATTTTTTGTTAAGTAGAAACTTTGTATGGACATAGCGTGTGTCAGTACCATTTCCACCCTCCTGGCCTCCATTCCACTGAGGCTCTCCTCATTGGGATTGCTGGTATTCAGGATTGCTGGGTTAGGAGTTGTAAGAGAAGCAGTCAGTCATGGGGGGGGTGCATTGATGCCTCTAGATATTCCTTCCCACCCTGTGGTTCTTACAATCTTTTCACCCCCTCTTCTACAAAATTCCCTGAGTGTTGGTGGGTGTGTTTTAAGTCTACTTTAGTGTTATGATCTCAGCAACTTCTGGATTTCTGCTTTGGTATTTAAAAAAATCTTTATTGTCAATAATTTGATACATTGAATGAGCAAATCTTGTGATGGTATCCCCATTTCCCTCCTCTCTCTTCCCAACACAGTGGGGGCCCTCCTAGGTGAATATACTGGATCAATCCATGGGGTAGGGGGTTATGAATTGCACTAAAGGTAGCCACTATTTTTTTTCTCCTTTGTGTGTTGTTGCTGAGGGGGATAGTGTCTCTGGATATTTTCCCCCACTATGGCTCTTACATTCTTTCCACCCCCTCTTCCGCTCAGTCCCCTGAGTCATGGTGGGTGAGTTTTAAGTCTGTTGTAGTGTTGAGATCTTGAGTGTCTCTGGACTTCTGCTTTGGATTGTGTTTGGTTTTGTTGGTGTTCATCTCCATTGACCTTTCATGGGTTATCTGGCTTGCTGTGGTAATAGGTCTCTTGTTTATCTCACCACTTTCTTATAGGCTTTGTTTGGGCCCTGTGTGATAGGCGAGGGGTGGTTCATCTCCTGCCAGGATGTCAGCCATCATCCCATATCTTGTTGGTGGAATTGGGTTGTCCACAGATCACACTACCTTCTGAAAAATACAAACAGAATCGCCATCGGAGAGTGAGATCAGTATAGATTAAGTGAGACAAATATTGCTATTTTGGAAGGATTTTAATGGGTGTAGCCTCCCTGTAATTCTCTGATAGTGGGAATTTCCCCTTGGAGCCTGGGTTGTTGGTCCCCATAAGATTTTGCCATAGATCTCAGTTCCAGTTAAGGCTCCCTTGTCTCTGAGCGGATGTCTTTGCCAATCAGTAAGCCATTGGCTACCCTCCTAGGTTCAGCTCCACTATCCATTGACAGGCTAATTCTTATGAAGGTGCTGTGCAGATAACCACAGCTACTGAGAATTCAAGGGTACAACTGCCCTGCCATGCCTGGGGGACAGAGTTCCTTAACACTGCACCCCTTCCTCCAGCTCTTACATTTGCATCTCCTTTTCCAGACTATTTCCTGAGCCTTGGCGTGGGGGGTGGATACAGATGTCCAGTTTATGGCTGAGCACTCAACAGTCAATCATTCTCAGCACTTCAATCAATTATGTCCTTATAGTATCTGCTGCCCACAGCCTAAAAAAGCCTCTCTGACCAAAGCTGAGAGCAGCACTGTTGTAGTCAGCCACACACCGCTGGGATGAATCTTCAAACCAGGCACAGTTTATGGGAGGAAAGGATTTATTTGTAACTATAGATACAGGGGAAGTTCCAGAATGCAAAAGAGGCTGCTCCCCTTTCACAGGTCCAAGCCGAGAGAGAAAACCATCACCAACACCATACACACCACACACATAGAACAGGGAACAGGCAGGAGGGCCAGGGGGCATGCCAAGGAGAGAATTTCTTCTTCTTTATATAGGCTTAGGGTGGGGTCTTGCAACCCTATCCCAGACTTAATGGCTTCCTGAGTCTCTGGAATTTCCTTCCTGAACTGCCCACACAGGAAAGGATGTTTACTTCTAGCTCTCCTGAACTTCCTTACATCCTGCCTCCTACTGAGAGGCTGCCTTCCTGTGAACATCCTCAGACACCCACCCAGGATTACTTGAAAGGTCAAGTTGACATCAAAACTTAACCGTCACAAGCACTAATTGAAATGAATAAATGGAAATAAGTAGTTGGCAGATGACAGGCACCTCAATTCCCTTTAGCAACACAACAGTAGTAGTTTCTCCACTAGGGCCTATGGCCTCAGAAGCCACAGGCATTTGGCCAGTCATGTTTTCCCTTCTGTGGAGCAGGCCTCAAATCCAATAAGAAAACAGCAGGAGGTTACCTCCTTGAGATGGTCTGATATAAAGTGTCCACCATAGCTTCATGCATTTGTGGTTAAGCCTCATGCTTGATTCCTAACTGGTAGAGCCATTAGGAAGTAGAGCCTTGCTGGAGGAGGTCTGTCACTGGCTGTGGGTCTTGGGATTTTATAGTTCAGCTCACTCTCTCTACATCCTCCCTGTTGCTTGGAGACATGATGCCCAGCTGTATCTGTTCTTGCCATGCTTTCCACATCATGACGAGGCTTCCTTGTGAAACTGAAAGCCAGAAAAAAATTATTTTCTTCCATAAGCTGTTTCTGGTCAGGTGGGTTTGTCCCAACAATGAGAATATATCTACTATATTCCTTAACAGTCATGCCACTATTGCATTAATGGTTATGTCTCACCTGACAGATCAGAAGTGTAGCAAGTACCAGCTACTCACATGGCCTTAAAGCAGACCTACTTTCAAATCCAGTGGCTGTATCTTCATCTGAGTCCTGACTGAGGTAACTGAGCTGTTCACATAGTTCTCATGTTCTTCCAGCCCAGGATCCTGGGCATGTTATCACTGCAGAAGAATGACCCAGCTATGCAAGAATGTTTCATGCCTCTGTATGTCCCAAATCTTTGAACCAAACCCTGGGTACAGTAACAGCTGTGGCTGGCTTCAGAGTCAAGATATGGAGACATGAACTTGGCCTGTTTAGTGAGAAGCACTCAAGCCAAGAGGCAGAATACAAGAAAGTAATGGTCTCAGTGCATCGGTTATACTGACAAGATAATTCTAGATTTGCTGGTGTGTTTCTTCATTGCAGTTTTCAACTGTCTTCTTGTGGAAAGAGGTACAGATTTCCTTTTCTCTTCTTATTCTATTTTTAAATTTTTTTGAGATAGAGTCTCATTTAGCTCTGGATTCAAATTTGCTAAGTAGCCAGTGCTGGCAATGAACTCACGATCCTTCTGTCTCCATCCTACAGATCCTACACACATTGCCTAGATTTTTGGGACAGAATCAGTTTGTAGCCCTGGCTTCCCTGGAATTTACCACTTCCCCTGTCTCTGCCCTTTGAGTTCTGAGGTTACAGGTGTGTGTGACCATGTCCAGTTATGATTTAACTTTAAAAGCCTAGGACTCTATGCACCACTCCACATTCTACACTGAATTATTATTTTATATTTTATTTATTTTTTTAGTGAGACAGGGTCTCATTGAGCTCGTGCTGGCCTGAAACTTGCTCTCTAGCCAAGAATCACCTTAAACTCCTGGTCTTCTGGTTTCCGTCCCCTAAGAGCTGGGGTTACAACCACGCATCATCATTCTTGATTCTATATGATTTCATTGATGTTTGTCCTACAAAGTTTTTATTCAAAACAAATTTGAGACTAACACAAGTGGATATAAGGGCAAGAAGTCTTTTTATAAAAGTAGCTGATGTGCTTCGCAAACACAGGAAGAATTATCAGATGATGGTAGTGATATGTCTGGAACTCTCTGAACCAGGGAGACTCACCGGGACTGCAACCTGGGGATGCAAGAGATAGTGCACACTCAGCAAAGTAAGCTCACTAACCCATGATTCAATGGAGCTCTGCTCAGCAAACACTTGGTAAATTTCAACTCCCTGTCTGACATGCAGCAGGATCCAGGGATACAGAGATGATAACGTCAGATCCTCTAAAGCAGTTTATAGTCCAGCCAGACACATAACAGCAAGCTGACACGCTGGGAAAAACAAGTTGATTGATGTGCTCTGATGTCTGCAGGAAGGGCAGAGCTCAGGCTATGCAGGAGCTGCTGGGAGAAGCTTCCTGCAGGAAGGGCAGAGCTTGGGCTAAGCAGGGGCTGAGGGGAGGAACTCCTAGCAAGGTCTGTGCAGGAGGCTCTGCAACAGTTTACCCTGGTGTCAAGAGGGAGACAGGCTCTCCAGACACAAGCAAAGGCATGGGAAAGGTGGAATTCTTTGTAGGGAAGTTCATTCTTACTAAAGCCTGTGTTTCCGATGGGATTTGAGATGAGTTGGGAGTTGCCAGGGGTAGACTGCATCATTTGCCAAGCTGGGCAGCTGAGAGTCCACCTCACCCCACTACAGACCTTGGGGAAGTCATTGAAGCTTCCCAAGGCAGGAAAGAGACAGGGCTGTGTGTTGTGTGTGAGAAACCTGCCTTGCACTGTACCCCTCCTTCAAAGCAATACCGCATCACAGCCAGTCACACTGGACACGCGCGCGCACGCACACACACACACACACACACACACACACACACACACACACACACACAGAGAGAGAGAGAGAGAGAGAGAGAGAGAGAGAGAGACAGAACATGTCCATGTTTATGCTTGTATGATATTTGTCGGTAAACTAAATGTCAGTTATTTCTCACAGATATTCCTGCCACGTGATTGTCTAGCTTCTGCTTGTAAACCTCCAGTGATAGGGGAGGTCATTAGTCTATAAATGAGCCTAGACTATCCCTGATTGGAACCAGATGAGAAAGACAGACTTGGGGAATACAAAACTGAAAATGGGGAATGTTATAGTCATCCAGGTGAAGAGCTGAGCTCAGCAGGGAGAGTCCAGATGGAGAGAGAGAAAAATGTGCCCTACATGCCAGAAAACACATGAGTGGTTTGAGGTATGACTTGTGAAGCGACTGTCTTTATGTTCTGAATGCAAACTCACTACTCAAACAACTCCCAAACTACACAAATAGTTTGTTGTCCTTTGATTGGACAAAACAATGCTGACACCCAGTGGCTGGATCAGGTCACCCACAGCTCCCAGTGAAAGCTCCCAAGGGAGATGAAGTCAGTTTGCCTGACCAGGCAGTGGGAGTATCCCAGGATCCTTAGCTGAAAGGGCAAGTCTAAATTCAGCCAGAAGTGGCCAGCCATGTGATGTGTTTGGCACCATATAAAGTATAGTTCCCGGGGAGTTTAATGCAGACAAAAGAGCTAAATTAAACCTGCAGGTGAGAATAGCGTTGTATCAAAGTCAGTCCCTTCTGAAGCAGAGGCGAAAGCAATTACCCTCAGAGGTCCCCAGAGAACTCCTCTCCAAAGCACCAATAAGAACGTGGACTATCTGAAGGTCAGTTTTGCAGTCGAATCTGTATGGCTGTGTCACCTGCGGGCAGACTTCTTGCTTTACATGAAGTCACTCAGCCTACATTTGGACAGTCATGGTGTCTCAGAGCCATAAGGAACTGTCAGATAAAATGGGAAAACAACTTCCAAGAGGAGGAATAATGGTGCAGAGGTCTTCAAACTAATGGCAGAGAAGAAATCCCATGATGCTTGCTGCCTGTGTAGCTCCGGAGGCCATCTTGGAGCACGTGGCCAGGGAACAAGGCCTCTATTATGATTATGAGGATGATGGAGCAGGGAAGCAAAAGTAGTCTGGGCCATGGACACCTGTTCTGGCTATCTGAAAAGCCCTGAGGGTACCCTTCTGATTTTGATGAACTCATATGCACGCCTGAGCTTCCCTGACCCTCTGCATGGCATTGACAGCTGTCATCTGTCTACATGATAGCAGCATTTGAACATCTCAGAGGAATGCTCACGTCTCATTTACTTTTTTTGTCACTGTGACAGAATGTCACATATACACCTTAAGGAAGAGAGGATTTATTTTGGCTCGTGACATCAGAGAGTTCAGAGGTTGAGAAAGTATGACAGAGGGCTCAGTTCACCTCATCACTGACCAGAAGAGGAGTGGAGAGAGGGAGAGAGGCAGGGAGAAAAGGAGAGAGAGGTATTAAACCCTGAAGGACTCACCTCCAGTGTCTACTCCCTCCAGCTAAGACTGATATCCTGAAGTTTCCACAACCTCCCAAAGTAGTGCCACCACCTGGAAACCAAACTTTCAAATCACGAGCCTCTGGAGGACATGATCTATTCAGACTAAAGGCAACACCTTCCTCCCACAAATCTGGCTTTCTTACAGCGTCTGTCCTGCACAAGCCAGTTGGGTATGGTGGCTCACTTCTGTAATCCTAGCAATTGGAAGTCTGAGGCAGGAGGATTATTGTGAGTTTGAGGACAGCCTGTGCTACAGAGTGAGTTCCAGGTCAGCTTGGGCTAGATAGAGCAAGACACTGACTCAAAAAGCCAAAAGCCAAAAAAATTGCACAAACAAGAAATACGAGAGCCATCCTTATCTCCTTCCTTTTCTTCTTTTCATTTAAAGCCTCACCAAGCTCAAGTGTGTGGCGTCCTAGAAACCCTTCATATCTGTCCACTCTCAGTGTTGTCCCTACCTTTGTCTCTTACTCCTCATTTTAGCTTTCCTTGTAGCATTTGTCACCATCTGACATACGTGTGTGTTTTTCTTTCCACACTATCTGGATGTCAGTTTCTGTGTCTGCCCTGGTTTATGTTGGACTCTCCTTTCCGCAGAGGCGTCCTGTTATTTCACAGTCCATTATTTGCTTCAGAGCTCTTATCAGCCTTGAAATGATGTTTGTCTATAAGACTGGGGACCTGGTCCGTCTTGTACATGGGCGCTGACTAATGTAGTGAAAAGAGAACAGGGATTTTTGTATTTCTGGTTCACTACCATGCCGCGGGTGCTTGGAGCTATTCCCGATGCAAGGATGTGCTTACTCAATGTGTGTGGATGAGCGACAGTGAACCACGACCCACACTGGATATTAAACCATGTTTGACTAAGGATGCCCAGGGTGAGCCATTGCCTACCACTCTGCTGCCTTGTCATTTCTGTCATCTAGTGTTTGAAAGCCAATGTTAGAGCTGCCAAGAACTCAGAAAGGCAGCCTAGGGTTTGTTGGAGAAAAGTTAACCTGGATTACTCAAACCTAGGTCCTGAAAAGAGAGACAGGAAGAGCTGAGGGAATGTTAGGCTAACCTGGCTGTCCATTTTCTCATCTGTACTTTCTCCCTCACATAATATCTACAGGGTTAATAGCGGCTGCTCACGTAGGCTGCTGCTTAGCTGGTCCTTGACTGAGCCCACCTAGGTACTGAAATCAACAACTCTTCAGATCCAGGCTCTTCTCAGGAAATAGAGAAGGTCTCTACTTCTGTTGTTAATTCCCCTATGTATGCATGTTTCATGTTCCAGCTAGAACTCCTCCCCTCCCTCCTCTCCTATTCTTCTCTTTCTCTTTCTCCCTTTCTCTCTATCCCTCTCCCTCTCTCTTCCCATTGGCTCTACATAGTGACTCATACTTTTGCATCAGTGCTGCTAGTGAGTTAGGGGTTACCTGTGTTAGAGTTCAGGGGAACCGACATCCTTCATCCTGTACTGAGCTCTTCTGAGGCCTCTGAGGCTTCTGCATTTGGAGAAAAACGGGATTACTTCAGAAGGTGCAGGCAGGGTAACTTTTATATACTAAGTGTAAGAGCTCTTTAAAATGCAAATGATACAAGGACTCATCCTGCCTAAAACCTTCAGTGCCTTCCAACATGCCTTAGAATAAAATCCCAACTTCCTAAAGCCTGGACCTTTTAGGTCCTACATGACTGGACCTTGTCTGCCTCTGTGATCACATTTCACATCCTTTCCTCTCTCTTCCCTCATTCTGTTTCAAGCCACAAGGGCTGGATTTTTCTTTCCTTCTTTTTCTGTTCACAACACAGTAAGCTTTGATCTGCCTTGGGCCTCTCTTTTTATCCCCTTTGCCTGGGTGTCCTCCAACCTAGGATGGTCAATTTATGCTCTAGATTTGGCAAACTCAGCCCAGGGAGACCTGACCTAAGTCACGAGACTTCCCTACGTAGTGTTCCCTAGCTGCCTCCTCCTCAAAGACAGCCTATTACATTGGACTCTAGTATTTCCTACACAGCTCTTCAGAGTATCTCAAATTATATGTGTTTATTTATTCAAGAGAATCAGATCTTCTGTCTATGTGACTGTCTTTCCTTGTAGCTCAAACGACTACCTGGAACCTATAGGTGCTTAATACATTACTCTATGAAAAAACATTCTGTATATACTGCACAGAAATCAGTTCATTGAGCACTCACACCAGGTATGTATGGGCACTGCTTTCTTTTGAAATCTCTGTTTTGTAGAAGAAACTGAGGCCCCGAGGAGATCAGTGACTGTGTTGGGTTACACAGCTAATAAGTTGAGTGAGTATTTGTGGGGATTTGTTGGCTGGTTGTAGTTCTGGGGGTGGAAGCTGGGGCCTGAGCAGGCTTGGCAAGTGCTCTACCACTGAACTACATCTATAGCCCCAGAACGTAGGGCTCTGATTCCAACCTTTATTGCTATAGTGCACCACCCCAGTTAGAATCCCAGTTTGGGGACAGAATTCTCCAAGTAAGGGTCATTGTTTCATCACCATCAGGCATATATGCATGTGCTGTGACATTCCTTCTGAGGTTTTCTAACTTCCCCAATGCTCTGGTGGCAGAGTGACACCTTGGCCTGAGTAAA
Organism: Zapus hudsonius; assembly: GCA_004024765.1. Lineage (NCBI taxonomy): Eukaryota > Metazoa > Chordata > Mammalia > Rodentia > Dipodidae > Zapus > Zapus hudsonius. The sequence goes on from PVHP010005495.1 coordinate 15,153, forward strand.
CACAGTGCGTGGTGATGCTATGTGGGTGGCTCCTTATATTGACACAGAACCTGAGCTTCCCTTTCATAGTTCAAACACCTGTTGAGATCTCCAAGCAGGAAGCTCTCCAAACCTCCCCAGGCAGCCATCAGCAATGACATGATCATCCTTCTGACCTTCCTCCAGTCCACCTGATCAGTATCAGCAGGCTCTTCTTTCTCTGCAAGGAACCACAATGCCTCAGCTCAGGTAGTATATTGAGGGAACTATTGTTTCTGCACCTCCAATGGAGAGCTATGGTCCAGGCATGAATTTGTGGGGTTTCTAAGCCCATTACATCTGCTTTTGCTGAATCTCATCTCCTAGACTGAACAGTAAGGAAACTCTCATGGCATAAAGCAGCTCCTTCCTGGTACTGGGGGCTGTTGTCTGGTGTTTCTTGGATGACGTCATTAGCATTACTTATAGCCCCTCCCTCCCCTCATTCCTCTCACAAGGAAAGGAAACCACAAGCATGGAAAAGGCTGATAAAGAAATCAGCTTTCTATATGCCTCTCTCTTGGTGCTGATATGCTTGTTCCTTGTGTATTTCCTGCAGAATAATGGAACTGAAACGAGGAGAAAAGTTCTATCATTGGATGGGGAATATGGAGGTCCATCCTGATGAACTCTCTGAGGCTTGCTAATTCAGAGAAGGAAGTAAGCAGTGCTTACAGATGTAATAAAACATTTCCTCACCCCAAAGGCAACTTGCAATAGAGGAAATGGGCTGAGCCTTGTACAAATGCTAACCCTATTTGCAATGTCCTCTGAGCTTTTTGCATATGGGGAGACAGTACCTACCTGACGCAGGTCTTTCAAGACTCAGTTGGACATTAAGGTTGTGTGTGTGTGTGTTCATGTGCCCTAGGACCTCTGTTTGCACCAGTTTACTGTGCTTGGATTCAATGAACAAATTTTTTTTTCAAAAGTCCATATTCAAGGCATTTGAATACCTATCATGGGCATCTGGATGAACTTGCTTATTGAGTAAGGTGGTAACTTGGAGAAGTGTAGACATTTCTAGAATGGCAGGTGACTGCTTAGTTCTTTATAGTTTTGCAGAATGTTTTCTCATGAACTATCTCATTTCCTCTCTTTGGCAACCTCATGATATAGATGGTTACTTTGTGTTTTGCATATGAGGACCCTGGGGTGCAGGGAGGGTAGTTAACTTACCTAGTTAGTGAGGGGTGAGCGATGATTGTAGCCTAGACTGTTGTAGTCAGTGTCCATGTCACTGGGATGAACATCTAAACCAGGCACGACTTAGGGAAGGAAGGGGTTTATTATAAGCTTACAGATCCAGGGGGAAGTTCCATTTATGGTGGAAGAAACTGGCTCCCATTTATAAATCCAGGCAGAGAGAGAAACCATCACCAGACAGTAAACAACAAAAGCAACAAGCTCAAAACTAGCAGCAAGAAGCAGGGACACAGTCAGACCTCTAACTTCTCTGTATATCTTTGGACTGGAAATCAGATCTGTCCCCAAACATACCTTATGGCTAGACCCCAGGATTCACCCCCCAGTGACGCCTCCTCTAGCCAGGTAGCAGGAGACCCAAGTTACAGGATTTCATAAACACATGAGTCTATGGGGGATATACATTCAAACTATCACACCAGATGGTCTGGATCAGCGCTTTACCTTGAACTTTTCATTTGAAAGTCCATTCTGGCTTGCCTTTGTTGACCATAGTATCCGTCAGTGGGTTTGCAGAAAGGAGCTATGAGGTCAGGTCAGGTATTGAAGCTCTACAATACCAACACTTCAGAAGTGGAGGCTAGATAGTAAGTTGAAAGCTAGCTGAGTTAGATGAGACACTATCTCAAAAACAAAACAAAACAAAAAAGCACCTCCCAGAAACAAATCAACTTTGCATTCCTCATTTCTGTGTCTATGATACAGAAGACATCAAATAACAGTGCCAGTGGATAAGATAACTTAGGAATGAGTCCATCTATTCATGCTGGAGTTTAGTTATTTATTTTTAGTCTTTGTGACTGTGCATGATGGTCCAGAGGACAACTATGGGTGTTAGACCTCATCTGCTCCTCTGTTGGAGGCAAGGCAGGGTCTCCCATTCGCTGATGTGTACACCAGGCTAGCTGATCTTGGAGTCTCTGGGAATCTCCTGCCCCTGACTCTGCTGATCTCTCTGTGAGTGTGCTTGGATAACAGATGTATGTTACCACATGTGGATCCGCATGGACTCTTAGGTCAGCACACTTGGAGAGCAAACACTTTACCCACTGACCCCACTCCACAGCCACCACCCTGGATCTTGCAAGAGGTTATTTCTTCATGCATTCCTAAGTTCATTTGCGTCTTTGACTGGAATATTTGAAAACTCTGTGATGAGAAGAGCTGTGTGCAAGAAATGGAAAGTCCAGAGAATGTGAGTTCTTGTAAATAGAGGAACAGACATGCTATGCGTGGACAGGCGTAGACAAGCAGTGAGTGGGGGAGTAACGTCTGGTGGTGGGAAGGTGTAGGTTAGGATCAGTTTCTGATTCTAGCTTCATGGCCCTGTGTGGATTAATCTGCCTCTATGAATCCATCCCTAACTCTGAGGCACCTGATACAGCCTCTACATGCCACGGCCAGCTCTGTGAGCAACAGTTGCCAGCCATCCACATCTCTAGTCTCTTCTCTTTTGACATCTCTTACCCAGTGTCCTTTCTAGCCTTGACTCTATAACCCTCATCTTCTTAAGAGTACATCCTGATTTTTTTTCTGACTGAATTAAAATATATCCCCTTCCAACAAGCTTTTTCTTCAATCTACCCTCTTTCTAAAACAAGGAACTGAGGGTGCTGAATAGATGACTCTGTGGATAAAGGCCCTTGCTTGCAAAGCCTGAAGGCCCAGGCTTTATTCTCTCATACCTATGTAGAGCCAGATGCACAAACTGGGACATATATTTGGAGTTCCTTTACTGTGATGGGAGACCCTGGCATTCTCATCATCTCCCCTTCTCACAAATAAATAAATTACTTTTAAAAAAGCAGTTGAGGACTGAAGATGTAATGCTGATCTAGCATGCACAAGGTCCCGGGTTCAATTCCCAGCACGACATGAATCTGGCATGGTGCTGCACACCTGTAATCCCAGCACTTAGGATATAAAGGCAGGAGGATCAGAAGTTCAAGATCATCTTTGGCTACATAGCAAGTTCAAGGAGACTCTATCTCAAAAACAAACAAAAAAGAATGGGCCCTGGAGATTCTCCTTTCTAATGTGCAACAACGGTATTCCTTCCTTCTTGTATTTATTCCTGCCTTCATTCTATGAAGCAGATGTGGATCATTGCCTATGTGTCAGACCTATTAGTTCTGGAACCCCACACGCCTAAGCCACAGACCTTGCCTCAAGGAGCAGGAAGGATATGGAAGGGGAGGTGTGTGGTTGTGATTAAGAGCATCCAATGGATCTGGGCTTAAACACAGCCATGCTGTTTATTTAGATGGAAGACCTGCATTACCCTGAACAAGACATAGCCTTTCTGATTCTATTTCTCCATTTGTAAAATGAGAATATTACCTTGTGGAATTATTATTGCATTAAGAGAAATAATCTGTTACTTGTTGACCAGAGTGCCTAAAACATATGTGCTCTATGGATATTGGTTATTCTTTTAATTAGTGAGGGGAGTAGATAGATAAATAAAAAGATCACGATAACATAGTGCTAAGAATGATGGCTAAACTCTGGTTGCCAACTTGACAGTTTTTAGAATCACCATGGAAGCCAATCTTTGGAAGTGTCTGTGAGGAATTTTCTAGATTAAGTTGATGTGAAATGTGGGAGGTGCTATGCCATGGGCTGGGGGCTATATAAAAAGGAGAAAGCGGCTGAGTGCACGCATGTATTGCTCCATGCTCTCTCACTGTGGATTACATGTGACCTACCTCAAGCTCCGGTTAGCATGTTGCCCCTGCCATGAAGGAATGTAGCCTCAAGTTGCAAACAAAACCAAACCCTTTCTTCTAAGCTGCTTCCAGTTAGCAGTGAGAATGAAACTAATACAAACAGTATAATGAAGGCTTCAGGTGGTTCATGGAAGAAGCAGCCCACCAGTTCCAGGAGAGCTGAAGTAACCATGCTGAGAAGCACAAAGGTCTGGAAAGTCACCGTGAGCATGAGAGATAGGAGACAAGGCAGGCCAGGCTCTCACCTACTTCCCTTTTCTTCTTTCTGGCCTCCCAGGCTATGGCCCCTTCTCCTTACCCTACTTTTCTTCTTTGCACAGTGTGATTTGCTAGGGGCAAAGGATGCTCGGGAGAAAGTGGCTTTTGCTCAGTGACTTACTTATGGAATCGCTGATGCAGAATTGCTGATTCAGTGCCCCCAATGGAAACCTGGAGCCATGTTCTATTTAGAGACACTTTAACCTTACACAGCAGATCCAGCGGGTGTGGCCTGTCTCCTTATTTATGAAGGGGACATTTGCACAGAATTAAATGTCTTCCTCTCTTCATTCCTAGGGCAGAAATTTCCATAGCTGGCCACTTGTCCAGAAGCAAGCAAGTAGGGAGAAAGCAGGAGGTCACCTAGACCCACAGGACCTGGAGGGGGCTTCATGAATGAATAATGTCTATTCTACAGCATCACAGATGACTATGAAAATTCCAATGTCAGATTCCAGGAATGCTAACACAGAGCGAGGAAACAGCTTGGGCTGGTGAAGAGAGTGACTGGGGAAGATAGTGGTAGTGAGATGGCAAAGCTGTCGACCATGGTATATGAAGTATCTGCCCTTGCTTCTTTTATGCTCCCATGGCAGACATTACTAGCTGATGGCAGCACTCTGCCTTTGAATCCATACTGTGTGTATCAGTTACTTAACTATTGCTGGAACAAAATACATGACCATGAGCAGCTTAAGGAAGAAAAGAGTATATTTTTGGCTTATGGTTTCCAGGGGAAATCCACCATGGCAGAAGCTGGTCACTCATAGCCAGTAGGCAGAGCAGAAAGATGAGAGCTCAGCCAGCTCTCTCCTGTTTATATAGTCCCGGAACCCAGCCCATGGAATAGTGATTTCCACAGTTAAGATGGGTCTTCCCCCTCAATTAATCTAAACTATAAAATTCTTCACAGGGATTTATTTCCATAGTGACTCTAAATTTTGCTAAATTGACAACCAGAGATTAAACATCACCCAGGACCTCCAAATTCTTCAACACAGAGTAATCCAGACAGTCACTGAGTGTGTGGAGTGGGCACGCATTATGGACCACACTGACAACCCTCATTGTCTGTGTTCATAGGCAATAGGCTGTTATTACCCCTGCTCAATATCTTCCAATAAACAAAGCTAAACACGCTATATTCTCTACATCCTAAACCCAGCTCAGTCAGAACAGACTTCTGCCCCACTGCCTTCCTTGAAACTCAGAACAGACTTCTACCCTTTTGACTTCTCTTAAATTGGACAATATCAATTCTTTTGATATTTCCCTCATGAACTACGTGGTTTATGCCACATCATTTACTGAAGTATTATAGGCTTTAGGGGTGATAAGGTAACCTCTTGCCAGTATTGCCTTCTATACAATAAGGTAGCAGTTACCTTCTTGTTACTGTAAAAAAAAAATGACCACAAGCAGATTATGGAAGGAAAGGGTTTATTTCAGCTTTCAGCTTAGTTTCAAAGGGAAGTTTCATCACGGTGGGGAAAGCATGGCATGAGCAGAGCCTGGGTATTACATCCTTCACATCAGATGAGAGGAAGCAGAAAGAGGGAACTAGTTAATTAACCATGAAGTCTTCCTCCAGGAACACACTTCCTCCAGCAAGGCTCTACTTCCCAAAGGCTCCACTAGCTGAGGATCAATTATGAAGTTTAATTCCAGACACATCTGGGGGACATTTACTTGCAAATTACCACAAGTAGTTTGCCAGAATAGAGCAGATCATACCTAAGAGGTGACCTTTTCATGCATCTTGACTCATTTCACCTACACACAGAGCTCATCTGGGGTCCCAGAATCTGGGATTAAGCAGATTAAGTTCCCTTAGCTTGAGGTGGTTAAAAGGGGACAGTGATGGATAGAGAGGCTTGGAGAAGTCCCCATTTTTTTTTCCAGGAGCCTTCAAACTCTTCCCTTCCTTGCCCTCTCTTCTTTCCCTCCTCCCTCCACCTCTCCTTTGCATTCCTTCCCACCTTTTTCTGTTCTTTTTTCCCATTTTACATATAGAAGACTATCACATTATCTAATTAGTTGAGCTAATTAAGTATCTATGTTGGAGGCACCTTCTGTTTATCTAGCACTGTTTTTAGAGTTAGAAGTAAAAAAGAAAAAGAAAACCAGGAATTTCCTCTCCTCATAGGCTTGCATTCAGATTGGACTGACAAACAGCACACACTCAATACAGAGGGAAGTCCATTCGTCTTACACACCGTAAGGAGAAGCAGTATATTCCCCACATATTCCAGCCCCATTGGCGTATTCAATCCCTGCTTGGAGTGGTGTCTGTCTGGTAGTTGGTGGAAGTGTGAACTCCTATGCAAGTACCTTCATTGTGTGGAGATATCAGCAAATATCTCTTGAATTAGGTTCATGGGAATCAAAGAGCCAGAGAGGTGTAGATGCCTGGGACACAGTGTGATGGTGGATGAGCCTGATAAGTGCCAGACATCTGAGTGCAGCTACAGCCAACATCTGGGATTATGTGCTCCTTGCTGAACACCATATTGGAAGACTCCAGGGAGGAGGTGATGAGGGCTGGAGTGAGCTAATTGTATGACCCTGAAAAACCTTTGAAGAAGTTGAACCTGTTTGGAAATAGACCAGGACTTTGGCTGAGAGGTATGCAAGCATGGTCATGGTTATCTGGAAACACTTGAAAAGCTAACATATAAAACATACTGAGGACCACTTAGCCAGGCATGGTGGCAGATGCCCAATATCCCATCTCTTAGAGGTAGAGGCAGGAAGATCAATAGTTCAAGGCAGGCCTTGGCTACATAGTGAGTTCAAGACTAGCCTGGGATACATGAGACCTTGTCTATAACAAAACAAAACAACCAAACAGAGCAACAACCAACCAAACAAACAAACAAATAAAACACCTAGGTCCAGTGAAAATGCCAAGACGTTCTTGACTCAATTTAAATTCTTTTTAAATGAGGCAAAGAATCATGTGTGGCTGTCTGACTCAAGAAAAATTCCAACAGAAATCAGCTTATAGTGGAAATTCTAACATTAGAAAGATGTTTGTAGCAAGTCTTACCAGGTTGACATTCTATCTAATAAAGTTTTATATCTCAGACTGTTTTGTAGGTTAGAGAGCATTTCTCTGTAAGCATTCTGAAAATCTCTTTTTTCTTTTTCTTCTTTTTTTTTGAGGTAGGGTCTCACTCTAGCCCAGGCTGACCTGGAATTCACTCTGTAGTCTCAGGGTAGCCTTGAACTCATGGCAATCCTCCTACCTCTGCCTCCCGAGTGCTGGGATTAAAGGAGTGCACCACCACACCCAGCTTTGTAAGCATTCTGACTTGATCTCCACAGAGAAAGATTCATTCTGTCCTTCTGTCACTGCACAAACCTACCTCGGGAATCCCACCATCCCTGGCTTATGACCCAATAAACAGAACTCTTTGTATAGGTTTTGATTATGCATGTCGATTCACCTTATTAATGCAGAAATGACAGGGCATTGGGAAACAGGACTTCAGTGCCCGGTGCATCCCTGGCTTTCAGGTTTTGAGAGTCACTGTTGTAAAGTCTTTAATTTTGGTTTTAATATGTTTGCTATTCGAATGCTGGCACGTTTCTTGCTGAATGCTGACTTTTCCTTTCCACACTGGAAACTGTTATGGATTTTCATGTGTATTTAACAAGGACATTACCTAGTAACCCAGGAGGAGTTCTTAAGGGGTCAGAGGTACAAAGCTGTTTACATGATACCTGGAAATCATCAACATGCTTTGATCCATGATGCTACTCCAGTATCCTTTTCATCTATGTAATTCTGGTCCATCCTTCAAGGTCGGGGTGAAATCTCCCCACTTCCTAGAAGTCTTCTGTCATCCTCTCAGGACATGCATTTTGGCCCTCATTTTTTTTCTGAGGTAGAGTCTCTCTCTAGCCCAGGTTGACCTGTAATTCACTATGTAGATCTCCCAGTGGCCTTAAACTCATGGCGATCCTCCTGCCTCTGCATCCTGAGTGCTGGGATTAAAGGCATGAACCACCACACCCACTTTTTTCTTCCATTTTTGGCCTCTTTTAGGACACATAACATTTATCATGTGCCTTGTTTATTGAGAAGCAAGGAAATTCTATGCTTAAATAGCTTTACCTCCATCAGCCACAGGTTCCTGTCTGGACTATAAGATCTCAATGTTGTGCTTTCCTCTGTGCTATGCTCACTCCAATTCTCTCTGCAATGAAGGGCATCTAAACACAGTAGATAACTGCTCAATGATTCTAAACTCTCCACTGTGGGCTCTGGTCTTCTTATTCATGATCTATTACGACATAGATTTCATTTTCCCAGAGAAGCAAGAGCAGCGTCTAAGTTTGCTATAAGACCTGGTATCTTGGGTTAGTATCTTGGCTGTGTCACTTGCTTGAAGGTGACCTTGAGATGGTTTCTTTACCTCACCTTCTGAGTCAAATGGTTATCAAGACTGTACCTACTTTTGAAGGACATTGTGAAGGTTAAACAAAGGAAAGAATGAAGTGTTTGAGCACAGAGCCTGGCATGCTGCTAATGGGAAGTGAACATCCATAGCTCTTGTAAGTGCTGTTAATATTCTCTTTACCACATCCTCTGTCAGATACAATGAACCGAATTTGCTCAAATGATTTGGTACCCTGACTCTGGGGATATAGATGAGCAAATCAGCAGACCTATTTTAGATGTGTATGTATATGTAAGTATGCTTGGACTTTATTTATTTATTTAGACCTTGTCTTGTCCTAAAAAAGGACTTAAGGCAACTCATTCATATGCAAAGCTCATAGCAAAGTGAAGCAATTTTTAATACAGGAAAAATGATGCAATAGGAAAAGAGAACAGCAATACTCAGAGAAGGAGATGGCATATGAAATGTAAGCCACGGAATATTGTATGTATCCTGGGTAGAGATGCATTGTCCATCTGAACAGAGCTGTATGTGCGCAATGGAGGTTCTGGGGAGCAAAGAGCAAGGCAAGATGCATCACACAGCTTGTAATCACAGGAGGGAAAAACACTCAAGGTGCTTAGGAAAGGGTTCACATGCTCTCAGGCAACGAGAAGAGAAGCTTCATTTCTGTGGCTCAGAGAGAGAGAGAGAGAGGGAGAGAGAGAGAGAGAGCTGGTGGTGCAAGGTGATGGACAGCTTTCTTTAAAATCTGCAAGTGGTTGGTCCTGAGATTCCTCATAACCAAGGCAGGGCAGGGGTGGGTTTGCTAATTCTCTTATAGGTGTAGGGTGTCTGATATGAAATCATAAGTCATGATGGCTTTCTCCATACTCTCCCCTGATGTCACTTTGAGGGAAGCCGGGAGCCAAGTTGTAAGGACCCTCTTGCTACCAGCACTGAGTCACCATTTCACTTTGTTTTGTTTGAAGTAGGACCTCTTTTCTAGCCCAGGCTGGCCTTGAACTCATGGCAATCCTCTCATCTCAGTCTTCCCAGGGCTGGGATTGCAGGCATGAGCCACCACACCTGATGGGAATAACCATTTGTATTCATTGGGGTTTGCTAGAGGAAGAGAGCTGATAAAATGAATTGTTTTAAAAAGGAAAATTATTGGATTAGCTTAAGGCACTCCACCAAAAGTAAGTCTGTAGGCTTGAGAGTCTAGGAAGCTGGTATCTGCTCAGTCCACGTGGCTGGAGGCCTCAGCAGTCCCAATTCAGCACTGAAGGCCTGAAGGCTTCCTGGAGAGCTGCTGCTCTTCAGTCCACATGAGAAGGCTGAGGAAACTGGGTTCCAATGCTGGCAAAGGATAGCTGAGCAGGATTCACTTACAAGTGAAAGCGCTCACCAGCAAGCAGCACCCAATAGCCAGGTGGTGGAAACTGTCACCTCTCAGAGCTTCCTTACAAATAGCTCACCACTGAGAGGGTCACCCACTCTGGATGAAGCACTTCCTCCTTCAGGCAATTTTCCCTGGAAGCAACCTTGGAGACCTGCCCAAGAGGGATGTCTGTGGGTTCTGACTCCATTAAGATGACCACAGAATTTAACCATCACACCATCTTAAAGTAGAGACCTCAGATCCCAATAGAGACCTGAGCTCCGCTCAGACATCTTGACCCCAATCAGATGAGAGTCCTTGCACCATAGCCTCATAGCTGAGTTCTGGATCTGTGTGACCTTCAGATGTCCTTGTCTTTTAGGAGGCTAAATTTGGCCATGAATTGTTGCTTAGCACTAGATACTAACATATCTTTTCAGGGTTTCATGAGGACATTTCTCACAGTGACCCTTGCTTTTTAATGAGGATAACTTTATGCAAAGTGATCAGGCTTCAGCAGACACTGTTTCATGGGGGAGGCAGACACAGCCCATCAACTGCAACGTGAGGAGTAATAGATATGTATAAATGAATGCATGAGTCACATGCTATGGGAGTTTAGGAAGGAGCACTTAACATTATTGGAGATTTTTGTGGGAGATATGGCAGGCATTTGGGGTGGGAGTCATAGGATATATATATATATATATATATATATATATATATATATATATATATATATATATTAGGATTCTTTGTGTTTTAACTATAGAAACCCTACTGTGTTAAGTTGAATTCCCTAGCAAACAGATTAGGAGATGAACAGATTCATGTGGGGAGTGTATTAGGGACAGCTGAAGGCCAACACCTGCAGGGCAGTGAAGGATGAGGGATTAAACAGAGTGGGGTATTAGCTGGAGTTTTGTTGCAGTTGAGGCCTCCACTCATCCACTGGAGGAATTCTGGAGCTGAGACAAGGCATCAGGGCCTTTGTATTTCTACACCGAGTAGTCATTAATATCTGAGATGCTTGTGGGGACATAGCCCAGGGGGACACAGTTTCCCTTGGGCTTTTCACTTGAAGACCATCAGTAGATGGCGTTTCTACCAATGAAGGCATTAGGACCTTAATCTTTGCCATGGTTTGGATATGAAATGTCCCCCATAGGCCCATGTGTTCCCAGCTGGTGGCACTGCCTGGGAAGGTCATGAAATCTGTGGGATATGGAGCCTAAGTAGAGGAAGGGAGTTACTGAGGGATAGGCCTTAAGAGTTTTAGCCTAGCCCTGCATCTGTTCCTTGAGGATGTGGGGGAATGAGGGAAGACAGGGACTCCAAGTTGCATATTTCCCTGCTGTGGACTCACCATCTCCCATACCTTCTCTGCCATGATAGACTGTATTCCCTCAAACTGTGAACCAAAACAAATCCCTACTCCTTAATTTGCTTCTGGGCAGGTATTTATTTGATCCCAGCAATTAGAAAAGTAATTATTATAGAAAATTGGTATGAAAATTGAGACCATAGCTGCAATTTCAATAAACTGGCTGTGTGAGAGGGAGGAGGATCAGTTCCGAGCTGTAGGTTAGGGAAAGCCTAGAGTTCTGTAAGCGGTAATCAATGGACTATTCTGGTGGGAATACAGAAGATCAGGATGCCAGTAGAGATGTGGTCAGCAGAGACTGAGCATAGGTCTGGGAGGGGAATCAAGAATGTGTGAAGACTAGACTAGAAGCCAATAGTGTTAGAGCATCTCAAATAAACTGGCTATGTTCTGCTCATGTCCTGAAAATGTCAGAGGCTGAATTGAAAATTAGTGGAATACATTATTTGATAGAGAAAATTTCAAGACAGCATAACTTCCAGGCTGCAGCATCAGCTCACTGCTCCTAGTCAGACTTGAGGGAGAAAGGGGGAAGAGAGAAAGAGAGAAGGAGGAAGATAAAGGTGAAAGGAGACAGGGTAGGTTCAGATAAAGTGGCTAATTGTTAGAGCTCAGAGTCTTTATGGGGGAAAAAGGCACTAAATGAGTATTTTGCCCTAGGACAGTAGGAAAAGTACCTTGAAAGTAAGACCCCATCCATCAAAAGCTGCTGGGTTTAAAACCAATGTAAATCCATTTGAAAAGAGAGTCATTGAACAAAATCGCAGCCTCCAGGGCATCTTGTCAAACAATGCTTCCCTAAATCCAGGCAGGCTGTCCTTCAGAGACTACTGCAGCTGTGGTTCAAGGGCATCTGGAACTGTCAGAAACACGTGGAGTTGTCTTCCACACAATGGTAGTTTTGCAGGTGTGCAATATGCAAGAGACAAGGGACCATGGAGGCTTGCATGTAGGTTCCAGAAAGCTATCGGTACTAGGAAACGTGTAGCACAATCCAATTCCCTGAATAGGAACGTCTTGATGTTCTGTGGGTGACACTGTGAGCATGAATCCTAAGGCACGATAGAGACCCCAGGATATTGGACATGTCAGAAACAAGGGATTTTCACGGAGGAAAAGTGAAGCTATCAAGAGTCTCTGGCTCCAGAGTGACCACGTGTGTCATAAGGCTCACATCAGGACTGTGATGATGCTTTAGTGAGCCCCAGAGCTCAGACATGGACTTACAGCATTTTGTGTTTGTCTTTGTTGGGTCTGGATCTTGCTCTGGTCTGGTCTTTTTGCTATCCTCCGATTCCTCCCTTCTGCAATGGGAATGTTTACTCTGTAACATTGTGTACTGGAAGTATGTAATTTGATTTAAAACTTTTTTAAGATAAAATTTTATTTAAAAATTGACACCCTCACCTCCCAGCACACTCCTTTTCTTCCCTCTCCCATTCCCCTCCATCGGACACCCACTTCTTTCCCCTGTTCCCCCCTCAATAGTGATGGATTTTCTTTGTCCGCCTCCAGCATCCATGATGACACGTTGTTGGACCCAGATTCTACAGACCTTGTGCATCAATGACAGCCACGTGTGGTCATGATTACTTTTGTCCAGCACAGAGTCCTCCAAAGTACCCGACCTCATTTTTTGGCTCTTTCATTTTTTTCTGCCACCTCTTCTGCTATAATCCCTGAACCATTGGAGTGTATTAGATAAATGTCTTATTGAGTGCTGAACACTCAACTCTCAGTTCTTCTCAGCACCTTGATGAGTTTTGAACCTCCTCAGGAGTCACTGCCACCTGAAAAAGGAGACTATGCCAACAAAAAGTTAATATATATATATATATATATATATTATGTTATATATAATTATATGTATGTGTGTGCATGTGCACATGGGTGCACATGTGCACTGTGTGTGTAGATGCATCTAGAAGGCAATTTGGTAGGCATAATAAATCCAATGTAGCCAAAAACCAGTAGTGGCTTACCCCCTAGGTTTTCTGACCTTCCCAGCCATTGGATTTAGATAGGTTTTCAGTATCAGGTATGACTTCTTTCCCATGGAGTAGGCCTCCATTGAACTAGAGAGCATTTGGTTACCCCCCAAACAGGCATGCCACCATTTCACTTGTGGGCCTATCTTGCCTGGGTGGCCTGTTGTGTAGCTTGCAGGGTCCACTATTGGTTAGCACCACTAATGATTTTCCTCCTTCAGCAGGCTTCATAGCACTTTCCAGCACTCTGACAGCTAGTCAGCAGGGATGAGGCTTCCAGCCCAGTTCTAGCTGGGATTCTCAGTGTCCTGCAACCAAAGCATGTGCTGTCTTCAGCAAAAGAGTCTTTCCATCTAGTTCTGGTGGGAAACCAAGAGTCTTGGCAATAGCCTGTATTGTTTGGGGGACTTCAAAGGCCTCCCTGACCAACACCTCAGTGGAGATATACCAACTCTGGCACTGGAACTCTTCTGTGACAACATATGCCTTTGGGCATAGCATTTATACCGCCATAGGGTACTTTTGCCAATCTCTCTCTCTCTCTCTCTCTCTCTCTCTCTCTCTCTCTCTCTCTCTCTTAGCATGTATTTTTAATTAGATGACAAAGAAGTAAGTTTCCACAATTTAAAAAAAAATTATAGGGGATTATAGTTTAGAGATTGCTTTGGGTCTCAAAAGACACTTTGGACTTTTGAACAGTGTTGATACCATTCAGACTATGGGATGTTTGAATTTGGACTGGTTGCTTTCCATATGAGGTGACCACGAGACTATGGGAGCCATGAGGGGATTGTTGTGGTTTGAATACTCAGCCTCCAGATGATGGCACTGCTTTGGGAGGTTATAGAACCTTTGGAAGGGGCTGTCCAGATGAAGGAAGTGGATCACTGGTGGGCAGACCTTGGGGTCGAGAGCCCAGTCCCGCTTCTTCTTGCTTTTCTACTTCCTGTTCTTCCAAGATGCAAGGAGCTGCCTGCCTCCATTCTTTCCTCGCCATGATGGACTGTATCCTCTCAAAGCATGAGCCAAAATATTTACTTTCTCCCTTGAGTTGTTTCTTGCCAGGTGTTTGGGCACAACAACTAGAAAATGTAAGGACAATCCAACAGAAGGGCGAGGGTCACAAAGTGTAGCAACCATTCTACCACCTCAAGACAAGCTAGGCCACCATCAGCACGACAATCTCCCCAGCTCTATCTCCATCTTTCTCCTCCTCCTTGTTCTTCTATGAACTCACAGATCTGCAAACCCAGTGGGTATATTCTGGAGCTAAGACAGTGTCATTAATAAAAGGTTTGCTTCTCTGGATTTTATTATACTCAGGTTGGAAGAGAGAAAGTTATTGCATGTTGGGTTTATCTGACATCCTGTGCCATTTAAGGGCACATGTATCCATGGGAAGAGAACTCAGAATTGTTAGAAGCAGTTCTGCTTGCATTGTTTGCATATCCGCAAACCAGCCATTATAATATTTAATGGAATGACTGGCTGAGAATGGATCGCATATCCATTCCTTAAGCAGGGGATGGGATCATTCCAACATGAACACTTGGACTGCATCGCACGAGGGAGTATGAATTCTCAAAGGAATCTTTGGGGTTTTATTATCAAAAAAATCCTTTATATGTGGGTGAGTGTCAGTAGGAAGTACATGGAGGGAGGAACCTTCGAAGCCCAGGAACTAATTGCAGCAATGGCATGGACGTGTTAAAGAGTATGGTCTGCTCAGTGATTGGCAAGAAGCATATATTTATGCACAGGCATATTCAATATGTAAAAATCATTCTGGTTCCCCTGGTACAGACATAGATCCATATCCTTTAGTGAAAGGAAGAGGAATGTATTGGGAGTGATAAAGTATGTAGATAATATTTCTACATGCACACAACCACAAGAGACATGGTGCTCCCTTGGGAAGTCTGTCTGAAAGCCATGGACATGAGAGAAGAGGGAAGAAATGGAAGAGGTGAATGAGATTTGTCAGGTTATGCTTGCAGCTGGAGCAAAGCTGAATGAGTTCACAATATTCCCTGAGGCTGCTGCATCATGACCAAAGTGGTGTGGATTGGCTGAGGCAGGCTGGGCAGTCGGCTGTGAGACTCATGAAGACAGAATGTGGACCTGATAGGAATTTATGTTCCTCTCTGAAGGATGGTAGCTTTGTTGAGGACCGAGGCAGCTGGCAGTGTGCCATTGTTCTTCATGTCGAGATTGTCATGGTGCCTAAGAGAGAGCACAGGAGGTCTGTGTTGTCCAAGCACACCCAATAGGGTTGAGGCTGGTCAGTTGTCCTGTCTTGAAAGAATAGTGGTGGTCTTAATTACTTCCTCATTGCTTGCATCAAATCCATCACAGGAAGCAACTTAATGGAGGAAGAGTTTATTCAGCTTACAGCTGAAGGTTACAGCCCATGATGGTGGGAAAGGTTTAGCATCAGGAGCATGAAGCAGCTGGACACGTTGTGTCTACAATCTGGAATCAGAGGGAGATGCATAATGGTGCTCAGCTTGCTTTTTCCTTCTTATACAATCCAGAATCCCTGGCCCATGAATGGTGCTTCCCACAGTTAAGGTGCATCTTCCCACCTCAACTAACCTACATTATCCCTGTCAGGTATTCCCAGAGGCCTGTTTCCTAGGTGATTATAGGTCCTGCCAAGCTGACAACTAATATGAACCATCATGGTGGTGGTGAACATTCAACAGCACCAGTCTTAACTCCATCTCTCTATATAAAGGCACATAGAGGAAAAGCAGATAGAGGCCCCAAGGGAAGGACACAAATATATAACAGGGAAGTTTGACTTCAGATAAGCCTTTGATCTGGGAAGCAGTTTCTGACCCTGGCTGAGACACAGATCAAAGTGATGTTAACCATAGCATTCATTATACAAGTACATAGCGAGGAAGAGAGATAAGTTGGTTATACCTCATCATTTGAAAAGTGAGGGTAACAGAGCCCCAGTGGGTTATATTTTTATGATTATATAAAATGATATTAACAAAGCCAGGATTTGCACTCAATCTTATGACTCTGCCTTTTCTTGACTTGAAAATAACTTTTCCCGCTAGGGGATCACACAGTAATGATCAACTAAGTTAATGCCTATTACCTGAGCCACAGGAAATGCTAAAAGACAAAGGGAATAAAATAAGCTAGGTGGATATGTGGGCTGCACAGTGGGTTCTGGGTTAGGTGGATAGGGTTATTTGTACTATGAAGATGGACCATTTCACCCCAGCAACAAGAGACCATGTGTGCCAGGAAAATGGCACCAGACTCCCAGGTCCTATAGTGATTTTCATGAAACATTCCTACCATTTTTATTTTCTGGGCCCTTGGGAAATACATTTGTTATAGCTCTCTTTCTCTGGGAGATTAGGCTCTTGAGAGAGAAAGAGAGAGAGAATAGATAGACAGATAGATAGAGATAGATGACAGATAGATAGATAGATAGATAGATAGATAGATAGATAGATAGACAGATAGATAGATAGATGGATGGATGGATGGATGGATGGAAGGTGTTTTGATTCTCTACCATTCTGAATAGGTTATTAAAAAGGGCTTGAATAGCTGGGTGTAGTGGTGCACTTTAAATTCAGCAATTGGTAGGAGGAGGTAGGAGGATCAAGTGAGTTCAAGGTCAGCCTGGGACTACAAAGTGCGCTCCAGGTCAGCCTTGGCTAGGGTGAAAATGTCTTGAATAGGCTGGAGAGATGGCTCAGTGGTTAAGGATATTTTCTTCAAAAGCACAGGGGAATTTGCAGAAGAGGGGGTGGAAAGAATGTAAGAGTCATGGGAGAGAGAATAACTAATACATAAAAGGGAATGCCATCATAGATTCAATGGCTGTATCTAATGACCTATGATACTGTGCATGTTGTTGTGTTAATATGTATAATTTTAAGCCATTAAAAACATTTTTTAAAAAGTATAAGGGTTTGAGTTTGCCTGAAACAGCCTGAGTTTAAATTTTTAGATTCCATGTAAACAGGTGGGCAACATCTGGGTGTGGCCATGTGTGTCTGTAACCCCAGTTCTTGGGAACAGACTCCAGCATGTTGTAGAACCATCCGCCCTCCTGTGTTCACTGGGGCACTATTCACTTTAGCCAAGAAACCAAAGGCAACCTGGATGTTTATCAAGTCACGGTTGTAGAAAGAACATGTCCAATGAAATAGTACTTGGCCATCAAAAGTATAAAACCTTGTCATTTTCCAAATAATGAATGAAGCTGGAGATTATATATTAAATGAAACAAACCAGACACTTGAAGATTAGTAACACAGGATCTCACTCACATGTGGAATGTGATGTTGATGTCATAGAAGCTGAAAAGAGAATGATGCTTAGCAGAGTTAGGAAGAGTTGGGGGAGGGGAAGACCACTGGGTAGTAAGTTACCATCAGAGAGCAGCAAGAAGGTCTGGGTGCGGTTGTGGCTGGTGACTAAGGTAACCAGGGTGGAGCGTAGTGTATCTCAGAATACTAGAGAATGGGATTTTGACGTTTTTACCAGAAAGATGTAACAAATGTTTTGAAGATGGATAGGTTTGTCCTGACTGTGATAAGCCCAGCACTGTTCTGAACCCATCAACACTGTGGCCTGGAGGCCTGAGGAGGACAAAAGTCACGTGACAACTAGGGCAGGACTGTCTGAAAGAAGGGGGTCCTCAGTGGATGATGGGTGGGGCAGACGGGACACCAGAGGATGATTGGATAGATGTTCATATATTAAAGTTCTCAATTAAGGAGTAACAGAAATGTATGCATTGTCAAAATATGACACAATAAGCCATACATATGCACAATTTCCATGTTCTTTGTATCAGTTAAGTTTTAATTTCATAAAAGTAAACAACTCGAGTCATCCATTTTTATTCATTATTAATTATTTCCAGGTCTGGGAACATAATACTTGTCTAGCATGTGTGAGCACCTATGTTTGATTTCCAGTACTGGAATAAAAAGGCCTTGGTCACCATGGGGGAGGCATGTATGAACATGAAACACAAGCAACAGCAACAGAAAGAACTGAAGGAGAAAATGGTTCCTACTGAAGGACTGCAGTGTAAGGCCCATGCAAAAATACCCTGGCAACCCTTCTTGACTTTGCCTGGAAATGGATCCTGACGTCAGACAACTGAGAGAACTTTGTATTTTGTCAACTAAGGCTGTGAAGTTCTCATTTGATGAGTTGAGGAGGGAGCTTGCTTCTAAAATGGGCCTTATTACTATGCTCAGATGCAGCCCTTGGCAAAAATTAGATGTCAACTGTCCATGGCGAGAGAGGACAGACAGCTTTACACCGTTATCCCCAGCGTCCTGAGTTCCCTTATACGTGTAAAGACCTCAACTCAGGCAAACCTAGGATTCATGGCTTGGAAGCAGAAAAGAATTTCAGGAAAGACAGAATGAAACAGTTGGATCTTTCATTAAAGAGACTAAGAAAGACATTCAAGAAAGCAATGAAAAACCACTCCTGAGAGAAATGGGTGTGGGCTTCTCTGAGAGCCAGTCACAGAAAAGAAGACCTGCCCAGGTGAGGTACGGGCTTCTCAAGGAAGATTTGTGATTAAGTGTCTCAGCATTAGGGTATATAGCATTTTGATGGCTTTCAAGTTATATCTCAAAAAGGTTGCTAAGAAAACATTTTTGCCCCCTTCTCTTTTGGTGTGGGATTTTAGAAGTACGTTGAATAGAATTGTAATCTGATGAGCTACAACCAGGAGCCACTAGTCTTCCACAAGGGGTTTCACGTGGGGCTCCTAGACATTTGTGGGTTTGTAGCTGGGAAGGGAGAAAGGCTTTAAGCGGTTGTAACTTGCACTGGAATCCTTGCTTCACAGCTGGAGAGAGGCTTCAACCAGACTCTTGAATGAGGGGCTCCCTTCTCTTCTCATGTCTCCCCTCCCCACAATTTTTCCTGTTTTCCTCTTCTGCTTCAATAACTGCCTTGGGAAACTGAGAGGCAGAGAGCTGTGTCCCTGATGGGGCCCCCCAGCACACAGGATCGCCATCTCAGGGTTTGAACACGGAGGAGATGTAGGATCTCATTCACCAAGGAGTTAGCAAGCACTGTGGAGGGACAGCCAGTTCCAAGGGGTCCTCACTGCTGCAGAGGCCCTGGCCTCTCCTCAGAAACATTCAGCCCCATATGTCAGAGACCTCATTGCAGGGAGCAGAATACTCCAGAAAATAGCCCTGGCTGAGCTTCCTCTGTGCTTGGCTAGATGTTACTGCAGCAGGGCTTTGGTTCCAGCCCATCGCTCTCCCTGGCTCTTAACTCTCCCACAAATGACTCCTTGGGGAATTACAAAGAACCTAATTCCCCATTCTTCCTCAAGGTATTACTTTGCCCATTTGGAAGGGGGAAAAATACCCATCAGCTGTTTTAGATAGAAAATATCTTTTTCCTCTACTATGTAAAGCCATATTTTTTTCAGGGCTTTCTAGGTCATAGAAACTTCAGCACTTGTCTATTTATCCAGACTGTCGGATGACCCCTGTGTTTGCTGAACAAATCTTTGCTGTGTGCACAGAGCTCTGTAAGGAGGATCTTTCCCTGAGCCTGGCTCTGGAGGGCTTCAAGGAAGGAGGTGGGATGAAAGCAGCCATAGTCTGACTGCTGAGTCTCCGCACCCACAGCCCCAGGCTGCCATGGCAGAGAGCTCAGAAGCAAGGTATGGTATCATGTCAGAGAGCTTCAGTGCAATGGAGGCACCAAGAATGGAGATATTCCTGATCATTCTGATGAATTTAAATAGTGGTCTTTTATATAGGAAAGTTATGTTGGGAATCTTCCAGCAAATGGTTTTGAAAGAATGGGGACACATCAACTGAAAGTGCCCTCTTGGGTGCTATCCAGCTGCAGGTGTGGCAAGAAGCAACTTTCTGCAAGAGCCAGGAGCCAACCTGTCTGAGGTCACAGAGAGCTTCGATGGTAGGGACATTGCCATGATCCCAGAAGTCAGGTGGAGGGCTGTGACCAAGAAAACTGGTAGGGAGTTCTTATTCTGACAAACAAAGCCTGACCAGTGAGGACTGGACTCACACTGACCCATAATTCGAACTGCAAGACCTTTCAGTAATGGGAACTCTGTGAGTGTGGGGAGGGGTGGGGATGGGGGGAAAGTTGTTCCTTTTAACTTTCCCCTTGATTTACTTAAAGCTTTGGTTTGTGTTTTGTCTGCAAATGTTAAGGATATGAAGTTTTTATTTTATTTTTTTTATCGTCCATAATGAGTTACAATATTTCGTGGGCATACAATGAGTTGTTATCTCCAATTCCCTGCTGCCCTCCCCTCCCCAATCCGCTGGATAACCTCCTCCAGGATATGAAGTTTTTATTTGTAAGGTTTTAGGTGTTTGATTTAGAACAAATGCTTAATCTCTCTTTTAAAAAATCAGTTTTTTAGACAGGGTTTTATTTTTGTAATCTAAAAATGGCCTCTCACTTGAGGCAATCCTCCTGCCTCAATATCCCAACAGTTAGAATTACAAGCATGAACCACTATGCCTGGGCTCAAATGCTTAATCTCTTAAATCTCATTTTTTATATCTATAAAATGATCAGTTTGGATCAGATTGTTTCTGAAGTTCATTCCCCAGGTTGTCAGATTATTTGACCAGCTCTTGCAATTTAGTCAATAGGGTTAGAGTCAATTGCAATTAGAGTGTAAAGGATTTCCCTAGCTGAGACATGATACAAGGCTTGCTCCCTGTTACAACAGTGTGAACCATGCTGGGCATTTGTCTACTTCTCTCTCTCTCTCTCTCTCTCTCTCTCTCTCTCTCTCTCTCTCTCTCTCTCTCTCTTTCTCTGTGTGTGTACATAATGGTATACACAAGTGACAAGTCTATATAGCACTGAAGTTTGAATGGACAAATATATATATTATATATATTATATACATATATATCACAATACTGAGGAACTGAGGAACACCTGGCAGGTGTCATTATCCCTGTGAGCACTACACTTCTGATGCCTGAAGGCAGACATTGTTAATGGATCTTATCACTCATTCCCCTGATCAAATCATCTTTTTTCCACAGGGCTCCAGGCAGCCACCAACCAAACCATGATGGAGTCTTTTTGGTCTTCCCAGCATAAAGCAGTAAATAATCTTAGTCCTATTTGTAGCATTTTCTGGCCTTTGAAATTTTACAATGGCTTTTTATTTGGACATTCATTCATTTGATACATTGTAAGCCCAAGTACACTCAGAAACAGAGCCAAGTACACTGCTAGGTAATGGGAATAAGCAACATATTAAACAGACAAGACTCTGTGTCTTTGGAGAGTTTTTATTGTAGTAGAGACAGAGGAGGAGACAGGCTATCAACAAATAAGAAAAACTTACAGTATGTTGGGTGTAGGTAAATACTAGAGAGAAACCAAAGTATAAAAATGGCCAATGGAAGAACAGTGCGGGGTGACGGAATAGGGCTATAGTATTATTTCAAATCTCCATAGAAAGCTGTCTTGAGGTAGCATTTGGGAAAAGACATAAAGGAGGTAAGAGATCAGTAGGGTGTGATATTTGGCCATGTAATTTTGAAGTTTTCTAGAGAAGGAAAAAACTGTCTTTATAAGAAAATATTCATCCTGAGGTTTTCTAGAGAAGCAAAAACTGTCTTTCTAAGACAATATTCATCCATGCATTGACTACGTTCCTCTGGCCCTCATTCTTCACCCATCACATCAGTATGTTTTGGCTAGTTTGATCATATATAATAAACATCAAATAATGTATGCAAAAGTAATTCAAAGTAGTTATCAAGTGGCATTTCCAATGATAGTAATGACAATGATTTGGTGACGACAGTTGTGAGGTCTGTTGGAAAAGTGATCGAGTTTTGAGAAGATGAGGAGCTCAGTTCTCACAGCTAATATCTGAAGATCAGGCAGTCGTGGTGGATCAAAGTGCATTCTTTCACAGTGTTTCATTAAAGAAAACTATGTGAGAATTGGAGAGGTGGCTCATCAGTTATGTATGCAAACGTGGCAGTCTGAAGGTACCTGTGTTCATAACCTCAGTTCTGCAGGGGAGCGTGACCCAAGAATCATTGGGGTCCCACAGCTTTAGAATCAGTAAAGGGACTCCAGTTCAAAACAAAACCCAGTGGAGAGCAATGGATCAGGACACTGATGTTCTGCTCTAGCCACTGCAGGCCAGGGCCCCTGCTGCAAGCGATTCTACCACAGTGTTCTCACATAACACGTCACACAATGCCACGTAATAACACACCATGTCACACACACACACACACACCACACCACACAATACTGCACAATACAACAGCATAACATACATACATACCACACACATACTACACAACACAACAGCATAACACACCACACACACACACACACACACACACACACACACACACACACACACACACAATTTCCCATGTGGTTCAAGTCATGAATCTGTCACGGGAATCTTTCAGTTTGGCATTGGTCTCCTGTGGGAGGCACTGCCTAAACTCTGCCACTTTGTGTCATATGACCCAAAAGCTGACCTCTCCCTTCACTCCACCCTTTAGGGGAACTTCCATAGGAATGCAAGTGGAACCGCTTCAACTGAACTCATAAAACCAAGCCTGCAACTATACACTACACAGAAAAGTTGAAAGGGACTCATTCAAAACTACTAAGTGTGGTCCTCTGGGCATGTCCACTAAGTGTGGTCCTCGGGGTACATCCAGTCCAACCGTGGTCTGATGATACCCTTTGACATCCTTCTGACATCGCTGCACTGTGGCCACCCAGGCTGAGCTTCAATCCCTCTGGAGCCTGGGGATTCATCTCTTCCCTACTTTCAGAAAGGATTTTAAACAATTTACTTATTTATGTATTTTCAAGCAAAGAGAGAAAGAACACCAGCAAGAGTGAGCACACTAGGACCTCCAGCCACTGCAAAACAAACTCCATATCCCCACACCACTTTGTGCATCTGGTTTTCCATGATACTGGGGAATCAGATCCAGGTCATTAGGCTCTGCAAGCGGGTGCTTTAACTGCTGAGCAATCTCTCCAGCCCCAGAGAGGATTAAGTATAATGAAAGGTCTCTAATATTTCAAATAAATTACCTGTCCTGGCATCATTATTTATATCTGAAATGATTTTTATATATTCCAATTATGTAATGAATATTCCTATAGTTTCATGTAAATATTTTGGATCAATTAGGACCTTGTTTCCTGTTTTTCTTCCTTGTAGAACCACAAAGATCCCAGGCCACAACTTGCTATCTAGATGAAGGTACATGCTGCAGAATGAAGACAAGATTCCCCAATGAAGTCATCTTAATTTTCCACCTGATCCTTCTTTTTGATCAACTGTCATTCCAGGCGGAGGAGAAGCCCCCTGTCTCTGTCAAGATGTTCCTCTCTGTCACTCCTGTTACTGGACACATTGCATTGAGATGAGTCCTAGACTTCTCAGGATAGAAGATGCTAGCTCTAGCTCAGTCACAGATTAAAATACAAATGAGAATACCAGCCTGGAATTGGGATTTAAAAGCTGAGGATAGTGTTGATGCTGTGCCATAGCAACGAACAAATCTAAAAAACCCTTCCTCTGAAATATCAGCTGACAGCAGCCATTGGCTTGTGAATGTGCCGCTCAGATTTTGCTTTCCTTTTCCTGCAATTGAGAGAACACAGTTGAGGGCCATAAATGCTGACATTAATGGCTGAGCTTGATGATGGAGACGCTGTATTCAATATGCGCATGGTCATCAGATGAAAGGGGGGATACTCAAGTCATTAGTTAAAAAACAAGACGGGTAGACATGGGTGATATACAGGTAGGTGACATGTCCCTTGGCAGAGAACATGAAGGGACAATGCATTGGCTGAGCCTATCAGGGAAGAATTCATAGGAAAGATGTCATCTGCAGGAAAGATGGAATGATGGAAGACACTGGAGGTTTAGAAGGTGTTCCAGGCCGAGGGAGGCAGGTGGACTCAAAGAGCCAAGTAGCATGCGCAGCAGGCTCTCCACATGGAACTATGGAGAGTCAGCTGCATCCCACTGCTGTCCCTGGGATGGGCTCTTCCTCATCTGCCTGAATGAAGCCCTTGGCGTGGATGTGTCCCTGTGTCCCGAGATGTAGATCTTGCCCAGCCTGGAGAAAAAAGTGAGAGCCTTTCACCTTGTGCTGAGGTTTGAAGGGCAGGGAAGAAATAAACATTTCTCATGAGGCCAATAACGATGACACTTAAGACTGTGGATGGTGAGCTTGTTCCAAGGATTCCAGTGGGGATCCAGGCAGCCTGGCTGTAAATCACCCTGCACCAGGCCTCAGAGCACATTACTGGCTGGCTTAGTTCTCTCTCTCTCTCTCTCTCTCTCTCTCTCTCTCTCTCTCTCTCTCTGGAGGAGCAAGGACAACCACCCAGGACATGAATTGAAGAACTGCAGCAAGAGGGGTACCTGGGCTACCCAGATCCTTCACTCAGCAGATGGGAAGCCGAGGTTCTGAAAGCAGTCCCACGCACTGAGACAAAATCCCTCTAAAACATTTCCTAGTGATTATTTTTCTACTGTTTTCTTTGAAGTTCCAATTATCTTACAGCAAGCAAGTTGTGTTAATCCTTACCTCTAAAATGGCAGCTATTCCCCTTTTGCCAGGGTAGCCATCCTCCCTGGGTGTTTCTTCTCCTTCCTTGGCATTTCCCCTCCTCCTTCCTGCTCATTGGAAAAGAACTAAGCCTATTGGATGCTGAGTAGAAACCGACTTTCTTTACCATCCCCCATCTGGAGGAATCATGACATCTTTATAACTGTCAATGAAAAAATTACTCCATGATACTTATAAAACAAGTGTGGCAGAGAAAAGTTTATTTGGAACTTTCATGATAAATATTGGGGCTACTGTGATGGGGACCTGAGTAAGGGAGATATGCAGGGGCCTCTCCTGAATACAGCCTGGGCCATGGGAATTTATAGTCAAGGGGCAGGGTGGGGTTGTTACATGGGAGGTTACTAAGGGAAAAAAAACCATAGGAGTGAGGAGTTCTCCTGGATAAGCCAATCGAACAACTACTTGCTGGAGATGGGCCAAGGTGCTCAGATAACACCTGGGAGGTCATGGAGGATAAAGGATCTGATCAGATATTGAGGGTGATGAGATATTGTTAAATTGACTGAGCAGGTTGGGTTTTACAAGGATGTTTCCAGATGGACCTACGTAGCAAGTTTCAGAGTCTGTCAAAGTCTAGCCAAGCAAAAGATTGGCCATAATGAAGATGGAGGGACAGTGACCCTAAAGTAGCAGAGCCCGGGAGGGGGCATGATGGAGCTATCTGTAAAAGCCTCACCACTTGGCAGATCATTCTCCAGTGTTAGGCTGGAAGAGGGAATTCAGCTTTCCTTGGATCTTGATTTCTTTATTTCTGCCTCCTCGGGAGCCAGGCATCCTTTTTATTCCCTCTCCAACTCGCTGTCTGCAATGCTCCCCCAGTGGCTTGGAGACAGATGGAGCTCTGGCTCCTGCTCTCTCCCTGAAGCTCCCTGGAGCTTTTTTGCCTTATGTCTGGAGTGGAAATGGCCAGGGAAGACTCTTTCAGATGTGAGAGGAACTGGGGTGTAGGGCAGTGTGGGAGAAAGAGGAACATAGGTGAGGACATTTCAGTCCCATTTCAGAGCAGGGGCATCATATGAACTAGAAAGTCAGTCAGTGGGAAGTTATGTGAAGTGCCATGAATCCTGGTGAAAGCCGGACCTTCTTGTCTGGATGCTGGGTCCCTGAGAACAAGGAAAGGGTAGTACCAAAGCAGAAGACACAGCATTGGGCCAATCCAGGGGAGGGTAGAGGAAAGATTCTTAGAGGAAGTATTGGGTGCATTTCTTATCATGGAGACAAGGTATCTAACAGAAGCAACCTATGGGGGAAGACTTTATTTTGGCTCATGGTTTGAGAGATTCCAGTCTATCCCAGAGAGTCTGGCGTGGTGACAGGAACACCTTCAGCTATGATAGGAGAGGCAGGAACATGAGGTGGCTGGTTACAAGGTGGGGGCAGTCAGGGAGTAGAGAGAGCGAAGGCCAGGAGACACTCCCTAAGACTCCCCAGCCCAGTGACGACTTCCTGTAGCTAGGCTGACCTTCTATAGGTTCTTATGGCCTTCAAAATAGCACCCTCACTGGGGAACAAGTGTTCACACATATGAGTCTACATAATTCACATTCAAACCACGACAGATGTGGAGGACCTGAACTGTAAGAGGCTAAGGGCTGTGGTTTGGGTCTCCAAAAAGAAAGACTCCACCACTAAGCGTAATCAAGGCTCCAAGTCACAGGAAGGATGAGATAGTCTGAGATATGTTGTCATCTTCAGTGGCTCATCCTGGGTCTCAGGTGGGCTTGGCTGGGCTGGTGGACTTCAGAGCCTGAGCAAGTCTTAGCTGAATTATGAGTGGTCACCTAGTAGCCCCAGCTGTGGAGAGAGCGTTGGTGTGGCAGAATGTTGTTCCAGAATATCAGAGTCTTGAATTCTAATTCAAGTTATATCATTGTGATACCTAAACCCCTTCAGTACTTTCTCTCCCATCCTCATTGACCATAGGATAAAACCAAAGTCCTTAGCAGGGCATTTCGGATGCTTCAAGATCCAAATTCCATACTCTCTGACTTCTCACCTCTGGATTATTTTCCAGTCACTTCTCATTGTTGCGATGACAACATTCCCAACCCCTTTGTGATTTCTTCTTCAAGCTTTCAATTCAGGTGTCACCTCCTCCAGAAAACCTTCTTGGACAGTCACACTTTCTCAGCCAAGGTGTTCCTTTGCTTTTTCTTTACTGTTTCACATACTTTCATGACATTCAACCACATTGCACTATAATTTGTTATTTATGTACCTGCCCCGCTCTGAGACTGCATGTCCCTAAAGCCAGGGATGCTTCTTGGGTCTCCTTTATTAGTTACTTTTCTCATTACTATAGCAAACTACCTGAAAGGAAAGAATATAAGGAGGACCAGTTTCTTCTGGCTCCCCGTTTCAAAGAGGAATAGTCCATCCAGATGAGGGAGGCATGGTGCTTGGTGTGGGTGAATCAGGGTTGGCAGGTCACAGTGATGGTTTCCTGAAGAATATGTATAAGGAAGCTTCAGCTTGGGCCAGAAGAGAAGCGGGCTGTATCCTTCAAAGGTCCAGTCTCCAGTGACCCACCTCTGTCCACTATGCCTCTCTTCTCAAAGACTCCACAGCCTCCTAGAACAGCACTACTTGCTGGTGATCAAGTGTTCAAATTCAGCAGCTCTGGGGGCGGGGGCACTGCACACCTAAACCGTAGCACTTTTCAAGGCTGATGCAGTCTCAGCCTCTGGTACACAGAACATACTTGCTGATTGAGCAAACACATGCATAGCTTTGACCTTAATGACTTAGTTCCTTTCTGACTCAATTTTCCTCATGCAGAACAAAGTTCCCTGTTCTGCCACCTTGCAGGACTGCTGAGGGGACCACGTTAGGTGATAGAAATTCAGTTTTGAAAAATTTAAAGCCTGACATGAGTGTAAAGGATTCTTATCTCATGTGCTCCCCTGAGCTGCCAGAGTGACTGTGCTGTGTCCTACATCCATGTCTGACTTCAGAGGAAGTTTTCACCATGAAGAAGCCAATTCAAGTTTCTTAGACAAATGACAGTAGTGATCATACTGATGGTCGTCCATATCCTATTTTCACAGAGTTGGGTTTCCCCAGAGGAGAGGAGAGACTCAGATGTGGTGCCTGTGTTCTCCCTCCTCGGACCTCAGCAGACTGCAGTGGGCCACGGACTCCAGGGCAGCAAGAAGAATTGAGAGAAGGGAGGCATGAAGATTTGAGGTTCTGGGATTTCAGGTTATAGGAGGCAATGAGATGAATGATTTTCCCCACGGACTCTTCCGATGTGGGTGCTTTTGTCTCAAAAACACATGGCTGAGGCCCAGCTTGGTGGCACGCACCTTTAATCCCAGCACTCGGGAGGCAGAGGTAGGAGGATCACTGTGAGTTCAAAGCCAGCCTGGAACCTCAGAGTGAGTTCTCGGTCAGCCTGTACTAGAGAGTGAGACCCTACCTTGAAAAACCCAAAAAGAAAAAAAAAAATAAAACAAAGAACCATGGTTGATATCCTGCTCTCGGTACATGGGAAAGTGGACTTAGACTCCGATATTAAGGAGAAGTGTGTACCAGGCCAGGCAAGGCCCCCTCATTCTTTGGGCTGCACACATCTTTGGTTATAAAGAGACCATTAAGATCTGATACTGGAGTTTCGTAAGAGCTAACAATGTTCTGAGCTAGCCTCTACCTTGAGCTTTCTGTGGAATTTCCTCCTGATTCCATGACCTTCTTCCTCAGCTTTTTAGCTTCCCAGAGAAGACAAGCTCAGAGTGGTCCTAACCTGGTCCTAGTGCTAGACTGTCACTCTTCCTGAACCTTGAGCAAAACCTGACCCTTATGGTTCTTAATTGTTTTGTTAGAATTTTGTCACAGCAATGAGAGAAAACAAAAAACTATTAGAGTTGTAGCTGTGGAACGCAGACAGGCAGAGGATAGACCCTTGCCTCTGGGGTTTATAATCTCCTATGATTTAAGCTGTTCTTGTATTTCTAAGCATGACTTAGTGTGTGCTCCATGCACCTGAAGCTCATGTGCTGGTAATAGGCCAGCCCGGCGTTAGACACTTAAACTATATTGTCTGATGACACTGGTCTGTGGTACATGAGAAATGGAGGAGAGAGTTTCATTCTCACACCTGGTCTCAAATCACAGGAACCCCAAGTGACTTACTTAACTTCTTTAAGCCACAGCAGAAACACATCACTAAAACTGGGTAAACCCTGCCCTCCTCAAAGGGTGGCTCTGAAGTCACCAATTTTCTAGCCTTGGTCTCAGAGCCCAACTACACACAAACTCACAGTGGTCCAACTACACACGAACAGTGGTCACCTACACATGAACATCTCACATTACAAATTGTATCCAGTCCACCTGCAGAGGTCCCCATAGTCTCTACCAACTTTAAGATTGTTCCAAAGTTCCAAGTCTCGCCTGAGATTTAAGACGGTCTCTTAATTGGAAGTCCTATAAAATCAAAGCAAGTTACATACTTCCAATATAAAATGGCACGGAGTATAGTGGTCACGTGTACAGGAATTCACAGTGGTCATCTCCACATGAATGCAGAGTTGTCCACCTTCTGATGTTAGTTTGCTTGTCCAGTCTCTTATCTGAACTCAGTATGTACCTCCTCCCGAGGACACCCTCCCTAACCCTTTGCCAGTTTGAGCATCCGTGCACATCTCACGCATTGCTCCATGCGATTGGGCTTCAAAGCACTTGCCTGTGCTCGCATGAAGCATCCTGTGTTAATTTGATACATGTGCCTCTCTCTACAAGACCAGAAGCATCATCCAGCTGGGACTAGATCAGTTTTGCTCAGTAGTGTATTCCTAGTGAGAGGAAGTTAAGTGAGTGGGTCAATGGGGAGTGGACCAATGACTAGAAAGAAGGAAAGAAGGAGAAAGGGAGAAAGGTCAACCATCAAGGTAGCCAGTCAGGTTCATTCAATCTCTTGGCACCTTCAGGTCTGTGACCTCCCTCTCCTTTTCCAATGATGTGGAAAATATAAAAGCATGTGAAGGTGGTGCCAGGTGTGAATTTCCAGAGGCCCAGGGGGCCTTCTCTAATTGATCTGAAGCTCACTTAGATCCATGTTGATTCATCCTATCCCAGCATTGCTTTTGCCCACTCTGTGGTAGTTTGAACACAATGTACCTATTGGTTCAGGGGTTAAAATGAAATAACTCAGATCTCCAGCTGCCTTGCTGGAGGAGGTGTCATTAGGAGTGGATCCTGGTATCCAGCCCCAAAGTGTGTTTGGGGACAGAGATGAATTCCAGCCCAAAGATGAAAGAGAGCAGTTTGAGCTCTGCAGGGCTCCTGCTTGTTGCTGGTTCATGCTCGCTGGGTTTTGATGTTTGCTGGCTGGTGATGGCTTCTCTTTCTGCTTGGATGTAGGAACAGGAGGCAGCTTCTTCCACCATTGATGGATCTTCCCTCAGATCTGTAAGCTTAAAATAAAACCCATTCCTTCCATAAACTGTGTTTGGTTGGATGCTCATCCTGAGAACATAGTGTACACCTTCCTAACACTGTCAGAATTCAGTTGTTCAGTTATTTATGTCTATCTGATATCCACATAGGCTAACTACTCCAGCACTAGGCACAGTGGGTTCTGAATGAGTACTCATCATCAGGCTAGTGCCATGGGGATATAAAGATATGAGTACACTGACTCTGAAGAGACTGAAGTCACCTACTTCTGAAACATCTGCTTAGGCCTGGAGTTTGTGGCAGGCCTAAGACTTGGAACTGTCATTTCTACCTGCACTGCCTGGAGCAAGGAGCTGGTGGTTCTGTAACCTGTCACATAGGTGCCTGCCTCTCCTCTCTCTGTCTTTAGCTTGCTGCTCCTGTGCAGGAATTGGGCCTTATGCTGGCAGGATGGCTGTCTCTTCTGCCTTTCCAGACACCCTGCCAAGCTCCAGCCCAAGCTGGACACTCACCATAGGTTTTGTGCACTTCCCGCTTCTCTGTCTGCCTTTTGTGCTCCTGAACAATCTTATGCCCAGTCAGTCAGCAGGTGACAGAGTCCAAAACAGGGGGTAGAAAAGAAGGATTAAGATCCAGGTGTGGTGGTGCACACCTTTAATCTCAGGACTAAGGAGGCAGAGGTAGGAGGAGCACCGTAAGTTTGAGGCCAGCCTGAGACTACAGAGTGAATTCTAGGTCAGTCTGAGCTAGACAGAGACCGTACCTCAAAAAAAAAGTATTCAGAGGCAGAAGTGAGTTTTGAGTAGGTGCTGGGTGGATGAGTGGTGGAACAGGCCATCAGTGACCTTAAAGGTGGGTGAGCAGGTGGGAGAGAAGGGAGAGGGTTGGTCGAGGAGGGAGGAGCACAGTTCTCAAATTGAGAAGGTGCCAAGCTCTTGTTGACTTAAGTAGAGAGAAAATGAAAGAAAAAGAGAAAGGGGAAATGGGGTTTAGGGTTAGAAAAAGGAAGAAAACAAAGGTAGATAAAGAACTAACAAGTATGGAGAGAGGTATAATAAAAGGTAAACATGATATGCAACAGGATGAGAGACAGGGATGAAACTTATGAAGTTTCTGACTTATGGTTCCTCTCTGCCCTTTACTTGAGTGTTGTAGTCAGCTCCATGTTACTGGGATGGACATCCAAACCAGATACAGTTTATGGGAGAAAGAGGTTTATTTCAAGTTTACAGATCCTGGGGTAAGTTCCCTCAAATGGTAGAAGGAGCTTGTTTCAATTCATAAATCCAAGCAGAGAGAAACCACTGAACAGCCAGCACCACAAACAAGCTGGAATTCAGATCTGCCCCCACTGACTTCCCCCCAGCCAGACATCTGGGTGGAGACCCAAGTTACAAACTCTAATAAAACACCCGAGTCTATGGGGGACACATATTCAAACTAGAGAAAGGATGAACAAGAATGGAGGGAGGGAGACAAAAATAAAAGGCAAACCTAGTATGCAATAGGATGAGACAGGGTTGAAGCTTGTGACATGTCCTACCTATGGTGCTTTCGATGTCCTTTACTTGAGTTCCCAAAGTTGTAACACTAAGATTAGAAACATGCATTCCTGTGTGTGTAAGAGAGAGACAGAGAGAGAAAAAGAGAGAGATGACAGAGACAGAGAGACTAGAGATGGAAGAGGGAGGGATAAAGCAAGGTGGATAAGAAGAGGGAGAGAGAGGGCCCACCGTTTCTTGGCCTTGGACAGAATGGACACCTGTGATTATGTCAGATGAGTGTAACAAGGCGGTTTGGATTTGGACACCCATGAAAAATGAATAAGCCAGCTGAGTTCAGGATGCTGGGAGCCAATAGTGGATAACAGAGGTCTAGTGCTTCAGAAGATCATATTATAGGAGAAGCTCTTTAAATGCCCCCTCCCTTGACATGCCTGCTCCTGTTCAGGGTGAGTGGGAACTGAATCCGCTAGAGACCAATGGGTGGAGGAGGGGCACACACACCAATAATGATAGCAAGAGAATTTTTTTTGGTGACACCCTGGCAAATATTTTTTTTTACTTTAAATAATTGCATATGTGCTTGTAGTTATGTTTGATCAATGTAAGAGATGCTGGACTTCTGTTTGTAACAGTGATATGAAACTGTTAGGTGAAAATTTATATAGACCAGCCACATTGTCATAGATGGTGTAGGTTTTTTCTCAAGGAGGA
The DNA here is from genome assembly GCA_004024765.1 of Zapus hudsonius. Lineage (NCBI taxonomy): Eukaryota > Metazoa > Chordata > Mammalia > Rodentia > Dipodidae > Zapus > Zapus hudsonius. The sequence continues at coordinate 47,784 of PVHP010005495.1, forward strand.
TAGGAAGTTCTATCTCTCATTACTTCCACTTCCACAACACTCAGACTGATTCCAGCCAGTTCAAAAGTCCTTCCCAGTGCAAGCAGTTGAGAGGCACAATTCTCCTTGATTGTCATGGTTTTCTGCTCTGGTCCATCATGAAGACGCTAAGTCACAGACTTTCCTCTTCTCTGTAGTAAAGGTCAGGCCTGAAGGATATCTTCTATTAATATCCCAGACAGACTCTCCCTTCTCACTATCTGATTCTCCCCACAGATTCTAAGTTTTTGAATCCCAAGAGAGGCTCTTTAACACATATAACACACACCTTACTTTCCCATCTTAACCTCTCAGTCATAAGAAAGCCAGCACTGTCATCTCACCCTCTTTTGCCCACCATATCAGAGACTATCATTGAGGACACTACCCACATGGATCTTTCCTCTTGAAATTCCTCTTTTATAGGAGCAAGTTATCTCTAGTCAGCCAGCTCAGCATTAATTGCAATTTTTATCACCCATTGCAGGAGCCACACACCCAGCACCATAGCTTACAAGGAATCTTTTCCATACATGCTACTCACAGGGTGTGAAATGTATTCCCTAGTCCTTCACTTGTTTTTAGGATGTCAAGGAACTCGTGTAACAGACCTCATTCTTTGTGGAAGCATGCTATTGCAGTCAGATCCTTGTTGCTGGAACAAACATTCAACCAGACACAGTTTTATGGGAGAATGGGATTTACTTCAGGCTTACAGAGTCCAGGGGAACACCATCAATGGTGGAGGAAGCTAGCTCCCTTTCATAGCCCCAAGCAGAGAGATACTACCAACAGCCAGCATGACAGAACTTGAATAGCCAGAGTTCAAACTGCTCTCCTCACACCTTTTAGCTGGAATGAAGATCTTCGCCCAAACACACCTTAGGGTTTGACTCTGGGATCTGTACACCGTGACATGCTCCCCTGAAGCAGGGATCTACTGGCTACGGGCTCACTTTGCAAGCTCAAGTTTAATGAAACACCTGAGTCTATTGGGGGCATGTATTTAAATTATCACATTCAAACAGCCACACATGAAATTCATACCACATAGAAAAATACAGACGTCTTAGGATTACCTCTTCATGGACACCCTGCTTTCAGTTGGCCCTGCACTAAGTTGTATGTTTTATTAGACATAGCCGAGTCCATGCAATAGCTACCATAGCAAGAAGACACCCCACTTATGCCACACGAATAAGAATGACTGTATTGGGGCTTCACAGATGGCTCACTTGTTAAGGTGGTTGTCTGAAGAGCCTGATGATCCAAGTTCAATTCCCCAGTACCCACGTAAAGCCAGATGCACAGGGTGGTGCATGCATCTCGAAGTCGTTTGCAGTGGCTGGAGGCCCTGGTGCACCCATTCTCTCTGTCTCTCCTCAATCCCTCTCTGCTTGCAAATAAATAAATAAAATTATATAAAAAAGGAATATATTGGGATTTCCCCTGTACATGTTTCATCTTCAGACACGTCCACCTCAGTTGTATGTGCAAACATGCAACAACCACTATTACCAAATTCTACTTTGTTGCAGCCATATTAGCAATTGATTGGATTACTTTTCTGTGGCAACATGAATGAGAATCGATTCGTCCTAGATAGGGCATAAATAACAGAGCAGAGAAAGGACCCATCCTAGTCCAACTTGGCGATACAATGAGCCTATTGCAGTTACTTAGAATGGGTGATGGGTTGTTTATAGGACCACAAGTGACTCAAAAATAGCTGCATGACTGAAAGTTTCCACTGAAACATAGGAGACGACCTTCCAAAAATGACATCAGAGTCCTGCCTTCAGTTAACCTTCCATTTCCTATACACTGGGAACCTCCTGAGTTCACACACAGCTGGGGTGCTTCAGTGGTTACATGCGAAGTGTCCCCCATAGCCTCATGTGTTTGTGCTTAAGTCTTATACTTACTTGGTCCCCATCTGGTGGACCCTTTGAGAGGTGAGGACTTCCTCCTACTTTTTTGGCTTTTTTTGTGACCCACTGAGTTTAATGAGGATGTTTCCATGAGCATGGGTGTGAGGGGGATACTGACTGGAGCACGATGGGCAACTTGCCAGTGGCCACACCATTGAAGAAAATAGCTCCCTCCCCACAACCACTAATTGCCAATAAATATTCAGGGATGATTGGAGCCCATGAGCTCCTCTCCATCTGTGGATGGTTGATGAGCCAGTCTTATGCCATCATCACAGCTGCTGTGAGCTCGTGGGTACCATGGCCTTGTCCTGCCCTGAAGCTAGCATTCTGCAGCATCCCTCTCCATCTTCCCGCTCTTCTTTCTACCCTGCTTTTGGCTTCACCACAATGTCTTTTTTAGTTTTTATTCATTTGGCACATGCCCGTGTGTGTGTGTGTGTGTGTGTGTGTGTGTGTGTGTGTGTGTGTGTGTGTGTTTATGTTCATTAGCTAGTTTTCCCGTCTTTGTCTTGCCCACCATTGCCCTGGATTGGCTTTTCAATCAGCTCTCCTCTGAACTCTTTTCAGAGTTTTCTAATGACTCTCTGCTTCTTGGATCCTTCCTTAAGTTCATCGAGTCTGCAGTTACGAGGGGGATCATCTCAAGATGCATAGCATGTCCCTCTGGTGCTATGAACCTGCGGAGGTGTACTCGGGATGGGGGCAGACTTCAGCATAGACTGGGCATCTGCATCTTGCCCAAACAGTTCTGTTCCTCGCCTTCCCACATTAGCCTCGGCTGTCAGCCTCCCCCCACAGCCTCCTGCTGAGTCAGCTCAGGCTTCCCAATGGTTCCTGTTCTACAATCATGCCACAGTGGTCTTCCAGGGATTTTGCCATCAGAACTCACCTTTGTGTGTTAACTTATTTTTAAATTTTCCGCCATAGCTTTACCATGTCCTCCTGTGGTGCACTGTGTCATTGTTTTATATTCATCTTGTTTCATCCTCAGAACTTGGTAGGAGAAAAAGACAGGGGCTGGATGGTAAAGGAGCCCCTTATCCCAGAGCCTGACAGGGCTGGATGGTAAAGGAGCCCCTTATCCCAGAGCTTGACTGAAGACTCTTGCCAGCTGAGAGTCAAGAATTCCAACACAGCTAAGAAAATGCACTGTCAGGAGGGTCGTGGTAGAGACAAGATTCCTTTTGTAATAGATGCACTTTGAATGAGAATGTCAAATTGGCAGTGAGCCATGTTTAAGATCTAACCATATGTGATCCTTGAGCTTAACCTTACTCCTTCCCAAGTTGTGAACCTTTAATTTCTTGAGACTCTCACAAGTCACATTATGAACTTGGTCGATATGTGATAACACTTAGCTCTCTTGTGACGTAATGTAGGAAGAATTCATTGAACCTTTGGAACCTATGGTTTTATCTCTCAGTGTGTAATAATACTGCCCCTGCTCCTCACGAAGCACACTATGAATGATCTCATTTACTAAAATATAAGAAAAAAATCATAATGGAATGGGGATAGGAAGAGGGAATATAAAAATATAACCTGATGGGAATATGAAAAACTTGAAAAATGATAGCACACATCTGTAATCCTTACATTTGGGAAATTCAGCCAGGAGGATCAGGAGTTCAAAGCCAGAACTAGCTACACAGTGAGTTCAAACACATCCTGGGTGACACAAGACTCTCTTTTAAAAAATAAGCATAATCATGATTATCTTGAGAAGCTCACACCCATGTTCCAGGTATGTACATAAGTCTGCCCTCTCTCCTTTAATGTCTGGGTTTAAATGTATATTAAAATTGCTTCTTGATAAACTCAAACTCTGCCTCATACTAACTCACTCTGAAAATCTTTTCTGTAATGTAGTCCAGAATCCTAGGGAATAGGGAAAGGGCTCAGTGGGTGTCATGGTTTGATCCAGGTGTCCCCCACAAACAAATGAATGTGTTCTGATTGATCGATCTTCAGTTGATGGCAGTTTGGGTTTTACAACCTCGTTGGAGCTGTGTTGTCAGGGGCAGACTTATGGGGTTATAAGTCAGCTTCCCCTTGATAGTGTTTGGCACACCTTCCTGCCACTGTTTGCAGTGCTATGGCGGAGGTGATATCCACCCCTCTGCTCATGCCATCGTTTTCCCTGCCAGGATGGAGTCTCCCCTCAAGTCCATAAGCCAAATAAACCTATTCCTCCACAAGCCACTTTTGTTTGGGTTCTTTCTGCACAGCAACTAGAAAGCTGACCACAACAGTGGATAAAGCGCTTCCCACGTGAGTATGAGAACCTGAAGTCAGACCCTAGCAAGTGTGGCTGGATATGACTATGCCCCCAATGCTGGGGAGGCCACTATGCCTCACTGGATAAATAGTCTCCTTAATAAACAGTTCCTATTTTAATTATTTTAAAATATATTTATTTATTTGACAGAGGGAAAGACAAAAAGAAGCAGACCCACACATACACACACACACAGGAAGGAAGGGAAGGAATCCCAGCTTCAAGTGAGTGGAGGCCTCTGAAAAGAACCCAGCTGCCACAGCCGGCAGCTTGAAGCTGCGCCATCTACTCCCACACCCACTGCCACTGATAACGATGGGCTTGCATCCTGACTGTTACGTCATACATGAACAAGTTCAGCCTGGTGAAGGGGCTCATTCAATGCCATGCGGTGGTTACTTTGGATTGACGTCAACACTGTTCACGTAATTCTCATGTATAACGTTTTATTATTTTTAATGATTAATTAATTATGTATTCTGAGACAGTCTCACAGCATAGCCTAGATCAGCCTCTGACTTTCGATCATGTTGCATCATTCTCCTATATCTAGGGTTACAGATGTGTGCCAACAATCGGCCCATGGATTCTTGTGTGTGTGTGTGTGTGTGTGTGTGTGTGTGTATGTGTGTGTGTATGTGTGTGTGTGATATGTCCCATATGCACATGTGTGTGGATGAATGCTCCATGAGCATGTGTGTGAAGGGCAGGTGAGAATGACAGGTGTCCTGCTCTTATCACTCATCCATATATTTCCTTGAGAGTCCCTCCTCATCCTGGAGCTGCTGTCCATCAGTTAGCTCCAGTGATTCTCCTGTCTGCCAATGTGAGAGGCCTTGCTGAGCTTTTTACTCTGGGGATTCTGGGGAGTAGAACTTGGTGCTCTCCAACCTGTGAAGCAGCAAGTGCCCTTAACCACTAGACCATCTCTCTAGCCCAATATTTATATTCTTGATCTACATGATGATTGTAAACTGTGATGCTTCAATACATACATTTAGTATCTAATGATCAAGTTGGGGTAATTGGCATATTGATTGCCTCTGTCATTTATCCTTTCTGCTAGGGATCTTTGGGGATTCTTTTCTTTCCAGCTGTAGTGACTCTTCTGTGAACACTAGGAGTGGTTTGTCCTGCCCACCTGCTCCCATACCCCTTAACCTTTCTCTTTCCATCACTCTGCCACCTGCATGCTTCTGCGTGTGTCTAGATTGTTCCCATATGCTGGATCTTCAGTGTCTGCTTCACCGAACACAATGTATTCTATGCCCTCTATGCTCGTCCATGTTGCCACAAGTGACAGGGCCTCATTCTTTTTCATGGCTGAATAACACTCCATTGAAAATAAAAAATACATATGGCATGTATAGTGATTGCATATCTTAGCTATCTGAATGACCATTCTTGTCCTAACCTCAGTACCTAGAACTAGGCATGTGAAAAATAGCTCTGAAACTCAACCTGACAATGGTACCTGCATCATGATTTATGTGCAGGAATTTATTTTCTCCAAATGATGAAATAACATGTTAAAGTAGATTGAGAATCACAATGCTTTATACAACTTACACCAGTATAACAAAGGCAAATCTGTGTCATTAGAGACTTAGGGAGTATGCTGGTCCAGAGTACCCTGGTTTCTGATCTTAGAACAATGACCACAGAAGGCAAAACTTAATAAAAAATATTTTCATTTTAGTAAGAATAATATCTGAGAGATATTACTTTTCTGCTTGGGAAAGATAGGTCCTCATGTTTTTAATTTTCAGATTTTGCACAGTAGATATCATTTCTTCTTGAGTAATAGGAGTGTAATAGTTAAATCATAGTGCTCACGTCACTGCCATTCAGCCATCTCTCAACCCCAGCAAGGCTTCGGCTACCACCTCAGCTTTACACTTTTGGAGCCTAGGATGACGGGATCAGAGTCACATAGTGAATATGCTGAAGCAGCAAGTTCAGCTCAGTTTAAACTGTCTTACTCTATCTACCTGTGTCCCTGAGAGGCTCAGTAGGTTCCCAGAGATCTGCACAGCTGTATTGGGCACTAATGTCCTTATGCATCTTTCATTGCATGTGCAATGGCTCCCTTGGGGAAAGCTGTCTGTTCCTCAAATCCTGTAGTCTTCAATTAGGCAATTAGCAGGTGGCTCCCTGGTGGTCCAGGTGGGCCTGCTGCAGCAGAGTCCTGAGCAGGAGCAGAGTGGCTGCTTCTGAAGTAGCAGTCATTATGGGTCTTGTCCTGGTGCATTAAGCAAGAAGCACTTCTGAGAGTTCCCACAAATCCACAGGGAAAAACAGGAGATTTGGTGCTGCAGAGACTAGGGAGGATGTGTGATGCTAAAACGTGACTTCTAGGGGCCTGGAGACATGACTCGGTGGGTGAAGTAATTATTACATAAGCATGAAGGACTAAGTCTGGAACCTCAGCACCATGAGCTGGGCATGGTGGTACAAGCCTGGAATCCCAGTGCTAAAGAGGGAGAGACTGGAGGATCCCTAGGGCTTGCTGGCCACTTAGTATAGCTGAATCGGTGAGCTCCAGGTTCAGTGGGAGACCCTCCTCAAAAAGTAAGGAAGAAAGACACTTAATATTGACTTCTGATCTCCATATACACATGTCCCTCCCCACATATGTGCCCACGCACATATGAATGATCATATGCACATGCATGGGGCACACACACATACACACCTGCAAAAGAATAAAAATAGAAATGATGGCTAATTGTGAATATGGGGTCTTTTGGGCTAAACTTAGTTTCATGGATGAAATAACCTAGACTTAGACAGGAATGAATCTATTAATGCCACAGTATTGCAGACTTAACATAGTTGAAGTGGTGAATTTTGTTTTATGTATCTTTTACTATAATAAAGTTTGTGTGAGCATGTGACCTCCCACCGTCTCGGTCCGATAGTTCCTAACAGCCATATAGCCAGAACAGCCAGTATAAATGTTGGTGCATCCTGGGTGTGGATGTGGTGGGCTTTTATTCATGCCTGATACATATCTCATTAATCCAGGGTGACAGCATGGCATGGTCACCATTACAGGGGCATTTGGAGTCAGCTGGACTCATATCTCAGTTCCAGCTTGTGACTGATTTATGCTGCTCCATGAGAGAGCTTACCTGACCTGTTTCTAAACCTTGGTTTTCTGAAGGAGCTGGTGAAGATTAGTATTACCCTATCAAGAGACTGGTGTACAGAAGGTGAATGGTGATGTTTCTTCCCCTTTCTCCACCCACGTCTCATCAAAATGGCTATTGTTATAAGAAACACCAAGCATCAGAGTGAGTCAGGGACAAGGAAATGTCCTGGTGTGATGGTAGAGCTGAGGTTCCCAGAAAGTTGGGGTTCCCAGCTAATTCCAATGTACCTTAAAACTTAAAAATGTACTTGGATTTTTGTTTTATAAAATTAAAGAATTAAAATTATAGACCACCAGAGGATAAAGTATAGTGGGAGACTTTAAGAAGAAATGAGAAGTTACAGAGTTCTCCAGCCTCTAGTGTTGAAAGAGCATGGAAGGAAGGTTTCAGCTACATCTCTATAAAATCTGTGCTGGCCAGCCCAGGAAGGGAGAGAGGAAAAAAACGGTTTACGTGGGAAAGAGCCCTGAGCCCCTCACCACAGCCTGCTTTGGCTGTGTTGAGGGGGTCTTACCTGGGCCTAGTCTTTCAGATGCCTGTCTGTTGGGCCATCATGAGGGAAAAAGGAGAGCAAACTTCCATTTTCCCCCGTGTCTACATCCCTGGGCAGGTAAGCCAGAGAGACAGCTGGTTGGTCTATCTCTGACCAATCAGTTACAGGATTAGGTTTGAACTCTAGTTGGAGACACCTCTCACTCAAGGGGAGAGGGTCAGGCATGAGATACCTGGAACCTGCCTGAAAGTACAAGTTTGAGGACACTTACCTTTGCGTCCCAGTCACCCTAACCTGTCACACAGGGGGAGTGGAGTCCTTTGGAAACCATAGAGCTGACACTAAGGCCGCAGTATTCATTGCTGTGGGGAAATAGCACTGTGCGGTCTTCAAGTCTTCTTTCCACTGGCTGTCTCCTTTATCCCTTTTTGCTTGCTATTCAGGCTGTAGAACAAACGTTCTGTCCCATTTGACAGATGAGACAGTTGAGGTGTGGACACAAGTGCAGAGGCAGAAGGGAAATGGTACCAAGTCTTGTCCATTCATCGCTGGCTGCCCTCCATAGTCCATACTGGCATCAGCACTGCTGAGCTGGTGCAGGTCAACTTTCATGGAAAAGACACTCAGCTTTGTCACGGCAGGAGTCATCTCCATAGAGACAGCAGAACATCCCAGGGGAGTGACACACTGTCCTTAGTTCCCTTAAGCATCAGAGTGACCATCATTAGTGCTGTTATTTGGAAAGCTGAGTACCTGGACTGTCATTGCCATTGGCCTTGGCCATTGGTCTCCAAGAAGACAAAGGTAGGCCATGATGACACTGTTTCCTTTTGATTCTTGCTCTCCATTTCTCTTCTTCCTTTCTTCTGCTTCCTTCCTTCCTTCTCACCTTTCCTTTATTCCCACCATTCCCTTCTCTTTCCTGCCCACTCCTCTCCCTTGCCTTTTTCTCTTCTCTTCTCCTCTCTCCTCTTCTCTTCTCTTCCTCCTCTCCTTTCTTCTCCCCTTCCCTTCTCTTCCTATCCCTTCCCTCCCTCCATAATTACTTAGTGAACAGATATTCTCTAAGATGCCAGGATAAATGTAAAATCATTTTTAAAGGACATCCAAGCTAGAGATGAACAAAGGAGCCCACAGTGGAACACAGCGGGGGGAAACCAAGGCAAGAGAGAAAGGAGACCTTTCAGCTGAGCTTGAGGATGGACAGTGAGAGTACTGAAAGAAAGGGGAGTATGGAGGGGGCAGCATTTCTCATAGAAAACCCACAGGACCAGGAGGCCAGGGCTGGAGAGGACTCAGAGCATCCTGGGGATAGAGGGGAAAGGGCATAGTGAGAGCTTAGTCAGGGATGGTGACTCCAGCTGAGCTTGTTGTGAGCCTGTATCCCTCAGTGCCCAGGAGTTTGAATATTGTGCTAATTGCTAAAGGAGCCCTTTCAAGTGTTTTCAAAGCAGGGATCACCAAGACCTGACTTGTCTTTTAGAATGCATATCTGCTGCTGACTGGAGATTGATCCAGCAGGAGGGGCCAGGAGCCACTGGAGAGGCTGTTGTGACAGGGGCTGGGGTATGGCTCGGTGGGTGGAGTGCTTGTCTAGCATTCAAGAAGCCCTGGATTTAATTGCCCAGCACAGCTCAAAAACCAATATGGTGGGAACACTTGTAATCCCAGCATTTGAGAAGTAGAGGCCTGAGGATTATAAACTCAAGGTCATTCTTAATTACATAGGAAGTTTGAGGTCATCCTGGGCTCCATGAGATCCTCTCTCAGAACAATAAATATAGGCTACTATAGTGACACAAACCAGAGTTGGGTGGCTCTAATGACTTGATGGGCAGACTGATGGCATTGTGGAGGCAACTCTCAAGTGACGGCAGGTGAGAGAGTAGATGACACCTTGTACCTCTGGAAGCTGGAGGAGAAAGGGCTGTGGGGTAGGAACAACTGGTTCCATTTGCAGCAGGGAAGGTCCTGAACAAAGGGTGGGATGACAGAGAGGGACCTTGAAGTTAAGTCAACAGGGGCATGGGGTTGAAGACCTTGTATTAAACTTGTGCATAAATTGAGTTAGTAGTCACAAATGCTCTTCTCTCTGGGCCTGAGCTTCTCCATTCATAACATGAATGGGTTAGACTTGATGACATCTACACTTGCCCTTCCCTTGACAGCCCACAATCCATTTTATTTTCTGGGACAGCTTCTCTCTCATGTAGCCCAGGCAAGCTTTGAATTCACTATGTATTAAGATGACCAAAACAATCCCTTTCTTCCTTAAGTTACTTTTGTCATGATTACTAGACACTAATGGGGAAGACACCTACCGAACAACTCAACTCTGAAGGAGGCATACAAACGTACATGTCAGGTCATCACTTGGATCTGAACTGCTCCCTAAAAGCTCATGTGTTAAATGCTTGGTCCCCGATGCAGCAGTTTTTAGGGATGTGGCCTTTGGAAGTGAGCGGATTGCGACAGCCCTGACCTCATCAATGATTGGTCCATGATTGAGAGGTAGAGGAAAACTTGGGGTGGAGCTTAGTAGAAGAAGACGGTCAGGTTACTTGTGGCATGTCCTTGAAGGGTATGTTTTGCCCTTATATCTCTTTCCCTTTGCTTCCCAGCTTCCAGGCCGTAGCATCTTTGTTCCACTTCCTGCTCCTCCTCGCTGTGATGCCCTGCTTCACCACAGGCCCAAAGGCAATTGATCTAGCTGGCCCTAGACCAAAACCTCCAAATAGGGAGCCTGAGTAAATCTTCCTCATTTTAAATTGTTTTTTTTTTTCAGATATGTTGTTACAATGACAGAAAGCTCATGCACACAGATATGCACATAGAAAATCTCAAGCAAGGGCACGTGCGAGCATGTGCATACACACAGTGTGTGTGTGTGTGTGTGTGTGTGTGTGTGTGTGTGTGTGTGTGTGTGTGTGTGTATTACTTGGTTTGCAGTTTGGAAAAGCATGAAACATCTGTCCCTGGTGTGGTGATTTCTGGTGCTTGAATTGAGAGCCAAATCACAAGTTCACTAATGGTCACAGGTGAAAGACTCAGTATTTGACGAAAGGAACCCTCAAGGCTGTTCATCTTTATCAATCAATCAATCTATCTATCAATCTATCAATCTATCATCTATCTATCTATGTATCTATGTATCTATCTATGTATCTATCTATCTATCATCTATCCATCATCTATCTATCTATGAGAGAGAGGAGAGAGAAACAGAGAGAGAGAAAGAGAGAGAGAGAGAGAGAGAGAGAGAGAGAATTGGCACCTCTAGCCACTGCAAAAGAACTCCAGACACATGTGCCATCTTGTATATCTGGCTTTACATGGGTCCTGGTTAATTGAACTCAGGTCCTTCTGCTTTGCAGGCAAGTGCCTTAACCACTGAGCAATCTCTCCAGCCTGAGGCTGTTCATCTTTACCTCATAGCAAGGAAGCAGAAATCAAAAACTGCCTTTCAAAAGAAGGCATATATAACAGCCAGCATTTTGAGATTGGTTTTGGATACTTTATCTTATTCAACCTATGCCCTTTCTAAATTATAACTTTAAGGAGAACAAGTATTGGAAGAGATTAAAATATGATTGCATTTCTTTTAATCTCCAGTTTTATAAGTTTAAAAAAATCATATTAGTTTTCTTCTCTTTACCAGAAGCTAAGAATTGCTGATTTTCTAAACTTTGGTTTGAGCAGCCAGGGAGGAAGGAATCATGCTTGGTGAAGGGTGTGAGATCCTCACACTTGACCCTCTCCCTAACCTCCAGGGTGTCCTGGAGGGGATGTTGTTGCCTGGGAAAAATAAAGACAAATATGTGCACCTTGGCCATCAGGATTCCAGGTCATACAGCACACGCTGGAAGTATCTCTGCACCCACCCATCACTACAGACTCAGATAAAAAAGACACATGTACGGAAACCCTCAGCTTCTCTTCATATTTATAGCATCTTCTAGTCTTGTTTCCACTTATGAGGATGGACCTAATGGTACCTGTTCCTCAGAAGTTTAAAACAAAACAAACCCAGGGACAAACAGAAAGCCTGGACCCGAGTAGATGATCAGAGAAGCTACACAGGACAGCCTGCTTACACCATGATGGTGATGACCAATGTATTACTTTTTTTCTTTGCTGCGACCAAGAAGCAACTTAAGGGCGGGCGGGTTTATTTTGACTTTCAGTGTGAGAAAGGATACAGTCTGTCAAGGGAGAGAGCACAGCAGCTGGAGAGCGAGGCTGCTGGTCCAATGCATCTATAGACAGGTAGCAGAGGCATGCAGGAAATGGGACTGGGTTATCAAACCTCAAGGCCCACCCCTAGTGATGACCCATTTCCTCCAGTAAGCACCACCTAAAGGTTCCACAACAACCTAAACAGTGAGTCCAGCTGAGGTCCAAGTTTCCAGACACAGGAGCCTGTGGTGAACATTTCACATTGAAACTCTAATAGTCCAAATGCTTGAAGCTGTTCCTGGACCAGCCTCACCCAGCCCCACAGTGGCCAGGCCTTCTTGGGGGAACATGGTGTCCCCAGCTGATCATGCCTCTCAGGATCTTTTGCTCAGTCTCTGGAGAGCCAACCACCTCTCTCTCCATGTGGCTTTGGTGGGGTTGCCAATCTTGGGACTTTCTGCTCCTCTGATGCAGGAAAGGGAGGGGCCAAGGAGGCCAGCTCTTCTGTCTTGATCAAACACACAGAAGTGGTAGCTGGCCCATCCTGAGGCTGTTTGAGAAAAACTGAGTCTATAAATTTCATCCTGGGAGATCTCTGATCCTCCTTTCATTGTAATGTCACAGAGCCGAGCTGGTCACAGCACACTCATTGTGATGTCACAGAGCCGAGCTGGTCAGGGCACATTCACTCTCCCACCAGCAACAAGAGATGAAACCCAATGTTGCCAGCCTTGCAGCCTGTGGAGTTCCTCCCAGGGGCCTCCACTCAGGTGTACTGAGATCTTCCCCTGCAGCAGTAAATTTCTGGATGAGTCGGTAGGAAACAAATATGAAGTTAATTAAGCAAAAGAAGCCAGATATGGTGGCTCATACCTACAATTAAAGTTCTTGAGAGGTTGTAGCAGGAGGATCGTCATGCATTCAAGGCTAGTGCGTGCTACATAGTAAATTCTGGGCCAATAGGGGCTACAACATGAGAGTACATCTAATACCAGTGACCAAACAAATTAATAAAATGAAGAAAGTAGGAATGAAGAAAAGAAAAAGATGGAAGGAAGGAAGAAAGAAAAGGACCGTAGTGCATTCTCCATAGAGAGAGTCATGCTTAAGACTATTAATAGTTTTGTGTATCATTCTGTAGCTTCTGGAGTTAAGTTGTTTGAAGGATTTAATCTATAATTTTCAAAGATTAAGAAGGGGGCTGGGGAGATGGCTCAGTTGGCAAAGTGCTTACCTGAATCTGAATTCTCAGCACCCATGTAGATGCTGGTCGGAAAAGCACACTCCCATAATTCCAGTGCTTGGGAGGCAGAGACAGGTGGGTCCCTGGGCCAAGATGTGTACTTGGTCTAGCTGACTTGCTGAGCTCTGTACTCAGTGAGAGACCAGGAAGACAGCTGATGTTGACCTCTGGCCTCCATGTGCACACGTGTGCACCTACACACAGGAGTGCTCACACAAATATGAGCATGCACACACACCATAGGCAAATATACATTCAAAGGAAATGATTAAGAATATTTGGGAAACTGGGGAAATAGGTCAGGAGTTAAAAGCACTCATTTACAAAGACTAGGTTCAATTCTCCAGTGCCAGATGCACAAAATGGAGTTCATTCTGGTGTGTCTGTACTTCTCTCTCTCTCTCTCTCTCTCTCTCTCTCTCTCTCTCTCTCTCTCTCCTTGCAAATAAGTAATTTTTAAAAAGTAATATTTTGTATTCTGAACTTTTATCTAAAGAATTTCCTTCATAAGTGAAACTATAAGGCAGCTTATGAGGCACATCACATGGCCTACAGATAATAAGTGTGAAAAGGCAAACAGAATTTTTATTCTACACGGGTCCCAAGGAGGACTGTAAGCAGAGCTCATAGTCTGCTTTGTGAGACTTTATTGGTGAAATACGTGTTAGAGAAGAGAAAATAAACAAAACACAAAGGTCACAGACAGTTTGGCTTTAAGCATAGTGCACAGGTCACTGAAGAACTCTTGTCTGAGATCTCCCAGGAGAGACTATTGGCTCTCTAGTCTCCCTAGCATGTTTGCTAGTTGTGAAGAAATTTGGGTCTCTCAACCTTGGAAGAGACTTACACCTGATCCAGCAGAAGGACTGTGTGTGTGTGTGTGTGTGTGTGTGTGTGTGTGTGTGTGTGTGTGTGATTTCCTTGTTTGGGTCTCCTTCATTTTCCCTGACTTTCCTACCTCAACCTTCCTTTAATCTTAAGCACCACCAGATCTTATCCTGTTTAACTTCCCTTTCCATGAGAGGAATAGTGTGTTGTTATGGAAAAAATAAAAAAGACAGATGCTGGGAACTTCCCATCATGGATTAGGGTCTTTCCTATCCTATAATATGACCACATGCAATCAGTTCACTGAAGAGCAAGAATTGGCACCTTTCAGAAAATATTGAAACAACCAGTGTAGTCATAGAGGCTTTGAGCCAACAGGGGACCCGGAGGCTATTATATCAACAATACCCATTTAATATATTTAAAAACAAACCTGAGGCTTTATGTAGGTTGGAACTTGGCCGCTGCCCCACACTCGTCTGGTGGAAGACTGGAGTTTAGAGGTCTGATTTTTTTGGCGCTTACTGTGGTCCTGCACCTTCCAACCTTACCTTAGGCTCAGGTATGATAATAGCTTTTATCCTTATGAAGCAAGAAGCTTCACTCCCCTGTATATTATTTCCCATCCGTGACCTTGACCTTGCCTGGAATGTCAAGCTGTTGGTTGAAAATGAGGCTGGGGGCTGGCCTGTATTGTTATAAAAGTCACAACTTTCATCTCAAAGGAACTAAGAGGTAGTTTATTCTGGATCTAAAGATGAATGACCCTGGCCCAAGAACATAGATTTAGCTTATCCCAAATACTATGTAACAGTTTCATGAAGTTTTTACAATAACAGAACAAAAGAAAACCATAAATTTACATTGGTGGGAACATCTGTTAGGCGGATTATTGCAAAGCAGGGCAACTCTGCTCTGGGGTTCAGATGCTATGGAATGCCAGTCTTGGCTTTGGAAGCCAGTGGTCTGTTAATACATCCCAAAAGGTTCCACATGATAGTCGCAAGGACATGGGCAATGGATGGCTAGTAGGGGGTTAGAGATAGCTTGAGAATTTTTGGCTCTGCACCCCCAACATTCCAACTCTCACTAGACAATCAGCTTAGCAGAATCCTTAATACAGATGTGGCATTCCCCCCCCCCAGGAATTTCAGTTCTCACATGCCTGATAGTAATGCTGGAGGTGACATGTGTCTATGTAGAAACACAGCTCTCGCTTCAAAGGGAATAAGAGAGCATTTATTCATGAGTGACCAGGGCTTGATATTGGAGTTGGTTTGATGTGGTCCAGACTTTCCCCCACAAGAAACAGACCCTAACTCCGATGGCTTATGACTCTCCATCATACTGTACATTTTGATGTTCCTCTTTTTTTTTTGTAAATATATACATATTTAATTACAGACCAGACATTTCACTTTCATAAAGCATTATAATATAAAAAGATTTTTTTAATATATATTTATTGTCCATAATGTGTTACATTATTTAGTGGGCAAACCATGCGTTGTTATCCCGAATTCCCCAATTCCCCCCCTCCCCATCCCTGATCAGTTGTATATCCTCCTCTGTGGGCTGTCTGTATATTCTGAAACAAAGCAATCACTTCTTCGCCCTATAGAGGTAGAGGGGCTCCACATCGACACACAGCGGGAGAAAAATCCACATCTAAGCCATAGCAAAAACAATTGACTTTTCTCTTTACAGACTTCGGAGAATCCTAAATGAGCAATCTAAGCATAAGTGTGTTGACAGTCCTTTTGTGGGCGGTAGAAACGAGGATGGAAAATAGCCTGGCCTTGTAATGGACTGAGTGAGAAGAGAGTCTCAGAGCAGCACCTAAACAATACATCTGTGGTCCATGAAGCCTGAGCACTTCACTTGGGGTCCACACTGTTTCGTTTTGTTTAAGCCCACACTCACAGCCACATGGGGAGGAAGTGAGGAGACTGGAGGTTGGAAAGTCAGTGGAGTCCATTGGTCCAAGGTTACACAGCTGGCAGAGAGTGGAGCCAGGCTTGAAACCAGTTGGTTTAAAGTCCAGACCCTCATCTGGTATGCATCACAGCCTGGCCCCTAAGAGGAAAGTGTTTCTGACATGTTTTTGAAATCAGTACCAAGTAGCCTCATCTTTGTGCATATATAAGTAAGGACAGAGAACCAGCTTCACAAATTTAATCATTCCTTTTCTTCTTTCCCAGAGCCAACCTTTACCAAATGCTTGGAAAGGGCCACTTAGATCCATAGCCCAAGAAAAATGTATCTTTGTGATTAATACGTGTAAAAATGAGGAGCGACACAGTAATACAATGGAAAGGTTTCGGGGCCTGTGGGGAAATCCACCGATTGCAGGCTGCAGTTGCAGTAATGAGGCTGCTACTGTGCAGCCCGAGGTGACGTTCCTGATGTGGGAGGAATGACTAAGCAGGTGAGTGACCTGCCTGGGGCGGAGCTGAGGAGGGCGCCAGTCTATGGGAATGTGGCTAGGCTGGAAGCCAGGGTCTTTATTTCTTCCTTTGTGTCAGCTAGGAGAATTTCCTCTAAGGTCAGTTGCCAGGATGGCTATCTTCTCTTGTGATCCCAAGCTAACTCATGTGATCTCGTGCCATGTGCATTTGTGGTGGAGGGGGGGGGCAGGAAGGACAAGGTGTCAGGCATGATGCCATGGAAGGGTGCATTGGCTTGAGCTATTTTGTAGAACATTCTACTTAGACCAAACTCTTTACCTGTAGGGCTCACTCAGCTGGCAAGTGGAATGATAGCAGCTATGAGATCTGGGGCACCAAGCTGTGTGTGTGTGTGTGTGTGTGTGTGTGTGTGTGTGTGTGTGTGTGTGTGTGTATGAGTGTGTGATTGTATAGAAATCTCATAAGCAAACAAAGTTTGATTTCTCCAGTTAATCCTCTTTCTTGGAACCTCCTGGACAAGATCCACATGGAAATAACACTTATTAGTGGGTAGGAGCTTTAAACATCTAAGGAGGGATGGATCAGGCTAGGTGCTTATTTCTTCTTTACTGTAGCCAGAGGCTATCTAAAGAAAAAGTCCAAATGGCCTATTGTCCTTCATTGTTTTGCCCCCTGCTAGTCAGACACCATAGACTTCCATCTGCTGGTTCAAAGAGAACAGAGCAGAGAAATGCCTAGGTAGAAAGGAGGCATACTTCCCTACAGACTCCTGAAGATCTTCCAGGCTGGGTAGAGATCAGGCCTGGCTTCTGGGCCAGAGCACAAACATGCATAGATGTGGAGAGGG